>CM077159.1:34244805-34274805 GCA_039583875.1 Platanthera guangdongensis
ACAATTGAATTGGGTTAAACATGTGATTCACACAACTTTCTTAAAGCAACCAGACGATGATGAGGATCAATATAACTTTCATCCCACCAATTAATTGATTGTTGCAAGAGAAAATCATCCCCCTCTTCAGCCTGCCACACATCAGCGCATGACGGGCCAATCTCCGCATCCTAGACAAGACCAATGCATAACATTAGAGATCTTGCGGAGCAATTTAATGCTTGACGCCCAGGCGGACGTGCCCTTAGCCAGCTGGCCTCAGGCGCAACTTGCTTTCAAATACTCGATGGTTCATGGGATTCTGCAATTCACACCACGTATCGCATTTCGCTGCGCTCTTCATTGATGCGAGAGCCAAGATATCCATTACCGATATCCATACAACTCTTGAAAAGAAAACAACAAATCCACAAAACAAATCGCTTTGAGAATATATGGTTGAAATTCTACTCATACTATATATTACCGAGGCGCAAATCTGCGCCGAGTTGATCTCTCCTCCATCTAGAACATGTTACCATCAGGTTGTTCATGCAAAAGATGGACGAGTGCGCAACAACATCAATGAGATGCTGAATAAGTTCACAAGTTGTCAAATCGATCTATCTCTTTAGGGTCTCGACAATGATCCTTCTGCAGGTTCACCTATGGAAACCTTGTTACGACTTCTCCTTCCTCTAAATGATAAGGTTCAATGGACTTCTCGCAGAATCGCAGGCGGCGAACCACCCATGTCACAACGATTCGAACACTTCACCGGACCATTCATTCGATAGGAGCGACGAGCGGTGTGTACAAAGGGCAGCAACGTAGTCAACGCGAGCTGATGACTCACGCTTACTAGGAATTCCTCGTTGAAGACCAACAAATACAATGATCTATCCCCATCACGATGAAATTTTCAAAATATTACCCGAACCTATCGTCCAAGGTTATATACTCATTGAATACATCAGTGTAGCATGCGTGCGGCCCAAAACATCTAAGGGCATCACAGACCTGTTATTGCCTCAAACTTCTGTGGCCTAAGCGGCCATAGTCCCTCTAAGAAGCTGGCCGCACAGGTTGAACTCCACATAGTTAATTAGCAGGCTCAGGTCTCGTTCGTTAATGGAATTAACCAGACAAATCACTCCACCAACTAAGAACGTCCATGCACCACCACCCATAGAATCAAGAAAGAGCTCTCAGTCTGTCAATCCTTACTATGTCTCGACCTGGTAAGTTTCCCCGTGTTGAGTCAAATTAAGCGGCATGCTCCACTCCTAGTGGTGCCCTTCCGTCAATTCCTTTAAGTTTCAGCCTTGCGACCAGACACCCGCCGGAACCCAAAAACTTTGATTTCTCACAATATGTTGGTGGTGTCCTAAGAGCAATATCCGACAATCCCTGGTCGGCATCATTTATGGTTGAGACCAGGACGGTATCTGATCGTCTTCGAGCCCCCAACTTTCGTTCTTGATTAATGAAAACATCCTTGGCAAATGCTTTTGCTGTGGTTCGTCTTTCATAAATCGAATTTCACCTCTGACTATGAAATATGAATGTCCCTGACCATCCCTCTTAATCATTACTCCGATCCCGAAGGCCAACATAATAGGACCGAAATCCTGTGATGTTACCCCATGCTAATGTATCCAGTGCGTAGGCTTACTTTGAGCACTCTAATTTCTTCAAAGTAATTGCACCGGAGGAACGACCCGACCAATTAAGGCCAGGAACGCATCGCCAGTATAAGGGATAGGCACAACGGTGCACACCGTGAGGCAGACCGACCGACCCAACTCAAAGTCCAACTACGAGCTTTTTAACTGCAACAACATAAATATACGCTATTGGAGCTGGAATTAACGCGGCTGCTGGCACCAGAGTTGCCCTCCAATGGATCCTCGTTAAGGGATTTAGATTGTACTCATTCCAATTAACAGACTCAAAGAGCCCAGTATTGTTATTTATTGTCACTACCTCCCCGTGTTAGGATTGGGTAATTTGCGCGCCTACTGCCTTCCTTGGATGTGGTAGCCGTCTCTCAGGCTCCCTCTCCGGAATCGAACCCTAATTCTCCGTCACCCGTCACCACCATGGTATGCCACTATCCTACCATCGAAAGTTGATAGGGTAGATATTCGAATGATGCATTGCCGACACAAAAGGCCATGCGATCCGACAAGTTATCCCAGGAAATATTGATGCCTTAGCACAGATTTGCGGAAACTCCGGTGTCGGAACAATGTCAGTGGCGCTCCAACGACCACCGACGGTATCTCATCCTACCCAGCAAGCTCCGACTGCGGAAAACCTCCGCACCAAAATCCTGCCGCAGGCTTGGGCTCGTCGTGCTCCGTCAAATGTTTCACAGCAAGCAGAGCCGGAAAATAGCTACTTGAAAAATGGAGTCATCATGTTTGACGAGGATGAAGCTGCCGCAATCCGAAAAATTTTTGCAATGCACTTGTTGGGCGTGTTGTGGGCAAAACATTTAAATTTGATTTCCTTGCTAAGCAACTTCAAGATAAATGGGGCGCTTATGAGGGATTTCGTATCAATGATCTTGGTTTTGGGTGCTTCATTCTCTTCTTCGCCAATAGAGAGTGCAGAGATTGTGTTTGGTTTGGCGGCCCTTGGCACGTTGCGGGATGCGTCGTCGGCTTTGACCAATGGTCTGAAAATTTTATCCCATCCAAGAACCCAAATATGTATGTCCCAACATGGATTCGCTTCCCGGGCCTTCCGCTTCAGTTTTGGGGGGAAAGAAACTTGCGCCGCATCGCTTCTGCGATAGGCGAGCCACTCTACATCGACACCTTCACTAAATCTTTCTCACGAACCATCTTTGCCCGTGTTTGCGTTCGAAGAAATTTGGCGAAGCCACTACAAGGAGGAGTTTGAGTATCCGGCAATGCCACAGGTAATTTCTTCCAAAAAATAATCTATGAGGGAATTCCTTCTCTTTGCTATGAATGCGATCTTGCTGGACATGGCGACGATCCATGCCCCACTGCCCCGACGGTCGCTGAAAATGATGGAATAATCCTTGTCGACCCTAAAGCAGGAATTGACGGATGGACTCGCATCCATTCAAGGAAGCCGAAACCAAAAAGCCAACAGCCCCTGAACAAAATCTGGGTTCAAAAAGGTGTGAAAGGTGCCCATAAGCCTACAGATGAAACAGAGATCCTAAACTCGCCTTCTATTGATGAATTATTGGCGGAAAATGCCTTGCCACCATCATCCCCTCCAGAAAATGTGAGCTGCATTCCTACAAATACAAGTGCTGTTATCCATCATGATGCCGACGCCCACGTACAAGCTACAAGATTTGATGTTCTTGCTGTACTTCAGTATGAATACGCATCAGATAGGGAATGTCCGGAATTGGAAAATACCGACAGCTTGGTTGGGGCGCACAATAATGATATCACAGTGGAAATTGATCAACTGACTCCCTCGGATGAAGATATAACAAAAGATATTCTCCCCAAGAAGAAGTCTGGAAGAATGGGAAAATCACTTCCGTCTGACGAACACCCTCCAACAGACATCCACATAAAAAAGAAAAAGGGCAACCGCAATAATGAACTACAACTTGATCACGTTGATGAAATTGGCTCGCCCAAAAAAGCCCCAAAGAAACAAAAAGCGGTGGAAGACTATGTTGATGATACTGAGGATGTCGTGCACCGTGGGCTATCCCGCTCCCAGCATGGCCGAAAGGGTTAGCCCAGCCCCGAACGCACAAGGAAAAAATCTAAAAAGTCGCACTCAATTGAGGAATTCCACATCGACGAAGCACCGTGGGAAACCCCTGCACAGAAATGGCGGGTCTCATTTTCTGGAATTGTCGGGTGGCAAGCAAGCTCACCTCCCGTACTTATCTCCAGGAGCTTGTTCGCACTAATCGACCAACCGCCATCATCCTGCTTGAAACCCGGCATAAAGATTTTTCACGTCGAAACGTAGACTGACTCATTGGACGGAATTGGAGTTTTGAGGTAGTACCAGCCATCGATAAATCCGGCGGAATCTGCTTCCTATGGCAAGATACCATAATATCAGCAAACAATTTTATCAAAAACTAGCAATTCCTCATCGCCAACATCAGCCTACCATCTGGAATCACATGGAAATTGGGTGCGATCTACGCCAATAAGGACATGCACAGGAGGCACCTTGTTTGGGATGAGCTAGCCAAGCTCGATTTGAATGTCCCCATAATTATGGTGGTGATTTCAACTGTGTTCTGCGGGACACTGAGAAGCGCAGTGGTGCTCGGGTCAACATGAACAAAGGTCCACTCGAATTTGCTAACTTTATTTCCCTTTGCAACCTACACAAAATCCCTTTTACAAGTAATCCTTTCACATGGTGCAACAACCAAGATCCAAATGCCCTTGTCCTCTCCAGGCTGGATCGGGTGCTTTTAAATCCCGCCGCCCTGCTCTGCTTCCCGGGCTCTATTGTTCATCACCTCCCCAGAATTGCATCCGACCATGCTCCTCTTCTTCTAGAGCTGGATTCCTTGGATTTCAAAGCTCCGAAAGCCCAACTAAGGTTTGAAGAAACTTGGCTGCTCAACCCAAATATTCACCCAATTGCTTTCAATGATTGGAGTAGGGAAGTTTCTGGTCATCCCAGAAAAATACTAGCAATCAAATGTGCCCGAACGCTCAAGACATTGGCAAAGTGGAACAAGTTCAATGCAAAGGCTGAAAGTGACCGAGCAAAACAGTTGGAGCTACAAATCAAAGACTTGCAAATGCGCGAAGCTAGTTCCCCACTCAACCTTGACAAGCTGCGGGCTTTACGCACTCTCCTCGCAGATTATAATGAAATTCAGACCAAGCTGGACACTTGGTGGTGGCATCGGGCTAAAAATAATTGGCAAAAGCATGGCGATTGCAACTCGGCATTCTTCCAAGCCGTTGCGACCCAGCAAAAGCATATTAATAGAATCTTCAGCCTAAAGATTGGGGATAAGTTGGAATCTAATCAAGAAATCATGGAGCAAGAATTGATTAAACATTTCTCCTCCAGATGGTGTATCATTGATAGTACTACAACAATAAACATGCCGACACCTGTTGTCCGCGTGACGGATCTCGAAGCCCAACTTCTCCAAGCCCCGCTTGCCGACAAGGAGATCCATGATGTCGTCTTCTCATTTGGAGCAAACAAAGCCCCTGGCCACGATGAAATCACCCACTCTTTTTTCACCAAATTCTGGGGATTCACGTTGACTGAGGTTATGAATGCAGTCAAGGATTTTTTTGCCACTTGCAAAATTGAAAAGAAATGGAAGGACACTCTAGTCATGCTCATCCCCAAATCTGACAATGCCAATACACCTGCCCATTTCAGACCAATTAACCTGTGCACCTCTATCTACAAGATTGTTGCCAAAATTATTACCAACCGTATGAAGCCGATCTTGCGGAGACTAATCTCCAAAGAGCAGACCGCCTTTGTGCTGGGCCAATTTATGACAGATAATTGTTTCCTAGCACAGGAAATTCTGCATCGCATGCATATGTCTGAGAGCGGAACGGGTCACATGGCGATTTAAATTGACATGGAAAAGGCTTTTGATAGGATCCAGTGGAGCTTTGTTCAACGTGCACTTGCTGCCTTCAATTTCCCCCCATCTTAGATCAATCTTATTATGGAATGTATTTCATTTCCTAGATTTGGGCTTCTCGTCAACGGGGTAAGAGCGCAGTGGATCAACACCTCTTGCTGACTCAGACAGGGCTGCTTTCTCTCCCCATATCTTTTCATCTTATGTTCTGATTTTCTCTCGCAGCTCATCCGAAACAGGCGCCACCCGGGATTGGGCATCAAGATAAATGCATCCGCTTCCAAGATATCACACTTATTGTATGTCGATGATACCTTACTATTTGGGACAGCAACGGTCGGCACGGCCAACGAATTTTCCAAAATCTTGCGGTCTTACTATGCCCAATCGGGCGAAGCCGTTAATGCCTCAAAGTCTAATATTATTTTCAGCCATAAGGTGCATGCCAATGCCAAAAGGCCATTCTGCATGTTCTTGGCCACAAGGATGTAAAATCTGTTCATTACCTAGGCATCAAACTCCGACCAGGCAAGGTTCAGCGTGCGGATTATGATGGAGTGCTGGAGAAAATGGCGTGTAAACTCAGATGTTGGGGGCTGCGCCACCTCTCTATGGCGGGGCGGGTTGCTTTAATCAACAGTACGCTTTCGGCTATCCCATTACATGTCATGTCTAACTCGCCAATGCCGCAATCTATCATAAAGAAGATTGAAAGCCTCCTCAAAAATTTCCTTTGGCATGGGGCGCGGGACTAAGGCTCGATTCATTATGCCCGATAGGAAGATGTATGCTGCCCCAAAGATCAAGGCGGTTTCAGAATTATAGATTTGAAGACTTGGCAGCGTGTGACAATGGCTAAATTTGCAGCTCGGGTTCTAAATGAGGAAAACTGCTTAATGGCCAAATCACTGTTTCATAAATACAAAGGGCCCAACATGTTTGTCAACAGCAGAAAACATTCAAAGACTTGGAAATTAGCCTTCTTGGGAGGAAATATTTTGACAAACCACACATACTGGATGGTGGTGAATGGCAAAATAATTTCATTCCTAATGGATTCTCTGATTGGAGATATGCCAATTGCAAAATGGCCAACTCTTATAAACATCTCAACTCTCCCTGACCGTGTGAGCGAGCTGTTGGACTCCAATTATCGTTGGGCTGAGCACCTTCATTCCTACTTTGGTGACGAGCTCGCGGCAAGAATTGCTAGACTTCCGTGTGATGATGTGGGGGGTTCCGATAAGCTTATTTGGTCGCATTCGGAGAGCAGAAATATGAATGTCGCCGTTGTTTATAAATAGGAATGCCAGCGCTCGTCCCTATCCGGAGGATAAATATGGAAGCTAAAAGCACAACCACGGATGCTCGTGCATGCTTGGAGAGCCTACAATAACCTGCTGCCAACATATGACTGGCTACACTCCCACAACTTAAGAACGGATGTCGGATGCCCGCGGGGATGCAAACAAGTCGAATCGATCTCCCACGTCTTTGGTGAGTGTAAAGTTTTCTCTAAAATTTGGAAAGAATGCTCCAGATTATCCTCCGTCCCATCTATTCCCGTCGGCACTTGCTTGGCACGCCTATTTGACGAAGCCACATGCAATAAACATTCTACTCTTGCCATTTTCCTTGCCTCAATTGTTTATAACACTTGGAAAGCAAGAAATTGCTTCATTCACGGGGAGCCTTATTTACAACCATCAGCCATCGCCATGAACGCTTTACATGATGCAAAAATCGGGAACTGGAATGTCCATTGTAACCAACAAACTTCTTGGACCTCCTCGCTCGTTGGATGGTTGAAGGTAAATTTTGACGGCTCGGTCTACACAAACTTCAAGGCCGGCTTGGGATGTGTCCTGCGCGACCATCATGGGGATATTCTTGCGGCCAAAGGTATCAAAACATTCAGCCGTTCGATCAACAGGACAGAGTTCAGAAGTGCTTCCACGGGTTTGGATCTTGCACGGCGCTTTTTTGATGATACCACTGGTACTATCCTGGAGGGAGACTCGATGGAGACTTGCATTAGGCTGAACTGCATCCTTGCGGGTGCAGCCATGGGGGTTGCCGAATCTGTTTTGGCAAGGACATGTTTGGAGGCTCCAAGGATCGTCATCTCATGGGTGGACCGAGAAGCAAACAAAGCCGCCAACCATGTCGCAAAGATAGCTGCCGAAAATGATTTTGATTGGGAAAGGGGTATGCCCCAATCCCAAGATCTTTTATCTATTTTACATCATGACTTTGCTTTGTAGAACATATTTTTATTTTATTATATAATTGGCCCATGCCCCCCTTCAAGGAACCCAAAAACTTTGGAGAGAGTGTTTCTAGAGATTGGAGAGAGTGTTTCTAGAGAGAGAAAGTGAGGGAGCGGTGGCGGCGTTGCTGCACGGGGGTTGGCTTGCAGCAGTGGAGGTGTGGCGGCGCTCGGTAGGGGGGGGCATAGGCGGACGACTGTGCGGGTGCTGTTCGGTGGGGGCGTGGTGGGGTGGTGCGGGTGATTTGGGGCGCGTTGCTGCTCAGGGCTTTGGCCCTTGAGGATTGTTTTTGATGGGAAAGAAAAAGAAGAACCGTATGGTTCTAGGTGTCCATGAGCTGGGTCTCCTAATATGTCATTAAAGCTCGCTGATGCTGCTCCAAAAGGGTTTTATTCTCACTTGCAGGTTCAGTTTCTCCAAACAAAAACTTAGTTTCTAGAGATCATGTTTCCGTGAATCTATTCGAGCATTCCGAGGCCCGAAATTTGAATGCTAAGCTTGGTTCGGATTACTTTCAAGATTCTGATTCGGATAGTTCTGAAGGCTCTGTAAACTCAGAAAAATCTGTAAGTTCTTCAAGCTGCACATTAGCCGTTCGAGGTAATGACGCTGAGAAATCTGCTAGCATCTCCAGCGGTACTCATGGTGACAAAGACAATGTTTATGTGAATTCTTCATCTTCTCAAGCCCAACAATCTCAAAATAATCAAGTTTTGTTTAACCAGGCTGCAAACTCTCTAGGTGTTCGACATATTGCCACAGTGAACTCCTCTTGCCCAGATGATCGGCAGGCTACCAATAATCATTCTCTGCTCAATCACACTGCACAGCCTTATGTTCTAGGTTCAATCGATGCCATCATGAACCTTTGCGGTGTCACGCATAGGGTTCAGTCGGCATCCGCTCGGCCATCCAGACCGCTAAAATGCCATCCGGGACCAGCAAAGCATATGATTGCCCTGCCCGCCCTGCTGCTCCTCTACCCAAGGTATGGTCAAAAAACATTCCAGCTCTTTTCCCCAAGCTTGACATTCAACAATCAGATTTTTATGATGATGAAATTGTGAATATGGATGAAGAGGAAGCTGAAAGCATCAAAGCTGAGTATGAGAATGTGTTGGTTGGTAGAGCTATGGGCGCTAGTTTTCGTTTTGAATGGCTTGCGGCTCAGATCCGTCGTAAGTGGGGGCGTTTGAGGGTTTCCAAGTTTGTGATCTAGGTGAAGGTTGTTTCCTACTAAAGTTTGCCAAAAGAGAAGATCGCGACCATGTTTGGCTTGGCGGCCCATGGCACGTAGCAGGTAAAGTTATCGGGCTCGACCTGTAGTCAAGTAATTTCATTCCAGCTCAGAATCCTCATATGCTTGTGTCGACGTGGGTGAGAGCTCCAGGTCTTCCCCTCAGTTTTTGGGGCGACAAGAATCTTTGCCGCATTGCCGTCATCATTGGGGAGCCGCTGTTCATCGATGCATTTACTAAATCTAGATCACGGACTAGCTTTGCTAGATTCTGCGTTTGGCGAGATTTGGCAACTCCACTTCTTGGCGAACTATGGTTAAGTAGCGCAAAGACCGGGAAATTCTTCCAAAAACTGGTTTATGAAGGTATTGGATCACTCTGTACTTCATGCGGTTTTGCGGAACATGGCGACGCGACATGCACTTCAGTTGCTCCAATCAAAAATGCCAAAGTTCGCAACCCTCAGGAGGGTTTAGATGTCTGGACCCTTGTTCTACCTCGGAAGCCGCCACAACAAAAAGCAAATGCTGACAGCAACAAGGCAAATTGGCAATGGCGTAAGGTGGAGAAGTCGGCTGCCCATGTTCCAGCATCTCCGGCTATTGATGAGGTCATTTGCAATGCCCGGACTGATGCCCATATTTTGCCCAAAGTCATGAACTCCCAGGTGCAGCTGATGGCGACTGATTGCCACGTTCAGGAAGGAAATGTTTCCATCTTTGAGCAAGATAATGGCTCGGAGCCTAATCAACAGCAACCACCTAAAGATATTACAGATCATTGCCGAGAAAATTTTTCTAATGATCATGCTGACTTGGATGTGAGAAGACCGAGGTCTCCCACAAGGAATGTCCATACGAGATCAAAAAGTAGGGCTAAATCCGCTCGGGGTAGTGAGGATCATACAACGGGGGCTTCCCCTTACTTGCAATGATGAAGTTGATCTTTTGGAATTGTCGGGAGCAAGCAAGCTCACTTCTCGGGCACATTTGCAAGAGCTTGTCCGTTCGCATAAACCGATTGCTGTTGTTCTTCTAGAGACTCAACGTCAACTATTTACTCGCAGAGATGTGGATAGGCTAATTGGGAGAGACTGGAGTTTTGTTTTTGTCCTAGCGGTGGGAAATTTTGGTGGCATTATTTTACTCTTGTTGGATAGCTTCATCAAGGTTAGTGGCATGGCCAAGGATAAGCAGTTTATTAAGGCAGAAATTCATTTGCCTAATGGGGTGAAATGGAATCTGGGAGCTATTTATGCAAATAAGTATATGCACCATCGGAGGGCCCTTTGGGAAGAGCTCGCCACTTGGGACAGGAATACTCCATCTATCCTGGGAGGGGACTTCAATTGTGTTCTGCGATCTGAGGAGAAATGGGGGGAAGGAGGTTTAATCCAGCTAAGGGGCCCCAGGAATTTGCAAATTTTATTTCTCTTACTGGCTATCATGAAATCCCCTTTACAGGTAATCCCTTTACTTGGTGCAATAATCAGTGACCGACTAACCATGTCCTCTCTCGTCTTGATCAGGTTCTTCTCAACGGTCCGGCGCTGCTTGCTTTTCTGGGCTCAATTTCTCACCACTTGGCAAGGATCGTGTCTGATCACGCGTCTTTACTATTGGACATTGATATTATGAATTTCTCGTCCCCGAGAGGCAACTTGCGGTTTGAAGAAGCTTGGATGACCAATTCCTTGGTTCATTCGGTTGCTCTAGGGGCTTGGAGAAAACCAGTTAACGGCGATCCCAACAAAATTTTGGAGATTAAATGTGCAAGAACTATCACGAATATTTCCCGACGGGCCAAGTTTAATGCTAAAGCTGAAACTGAGCAAGCTAAGAAATTGGAAATTGATATTGGTGCAATCTAGTTGCGAGAGGCCGAAGCGCCGCTTTCTGATGAAGATCTTCATTTGCTGCGACAACTTGTTTTCCGCTACAATGAAGTCCAAACTAAGTTGGACGCTTGGTGGTGGCAAAGGGAAAAAAACAAATGGTTGAAGCATGGCGACAGAAATTCAGCATTCTTCCACTCCGCTGCTACTCAGAGGAAGCACAAGAACCGGATTGCGAGTCTTACAATCGATGATGTGAGCATCTCAAAACAAGATCAAATCGAGGAAGTGCTGATTGAACATTTTTTTAAGTGATGGTGCATGGTGGACTTTGCCTCGGGGGAGTGTTTTCCCCGCCCCCGGGTGCAGATTTCTGATGCGGATGCGCAATGTTTATCGGCCCCCCAACTGATGCTGAGATCAAGAGGGCTGTGTTCTGATTTGGAAGTGACAAAGCTCCGGGTTGCGATGGGGTAACTCACTCTTTCTTTAAACATTTTTTGAATTTCACAATGCCTGATCTCATTGCAACGATCAAAAATTTCTTTGCAACATGTAAAATGGAGGATAAATGGAAGGATACGCTTGTCATCCTCATTCCTAAAATCAGCAATCTGTCATTGCCAGAGCATTTCCGACCGGTTAGTCTATGTACAATAATCTACAAGGTTACTACCAAAATTTTGGCTAATCGCTTGAAGCCGCTGCTTCGCAATTTGATATCGGAGGAGCAAACGACTTTTGTGCCCGGACACCTTATGTCGGATAACTGTATGTTGGCCCAAGAGCTTGTCCAGCGTTTTCACTCGTCTGAGAGCAAATCTGGATTCATGGCCATGAAGATTGATTTAGAAAGAGCCTTTCATCGGATGCACTGGAGTTTTGTCAAGCGAACTCTGGTGGCTTTTAGTTTTCTAATCCCATGGATTAATCTTGTGATGGAATGCATCACGTTCCCTAGATTCGGACTTCTAATTAATGGCTCGCGCTCCAGATGCATAGAAGCTACTTGTGGACTCCGCCAAGGATGCCCCCTATCACCATACCTATTTATACTTGGTTTAGAAGTTATATCTTTGTTAATCAACTATACCATGCACCCGGAAATTGGTCTCAAAATCAGCCTTACGGCTCCAAAAATTTCGCACCTATTGTGTGCGGACGACACCCTACTGTTTGGGTCGGCAACAACTAGAACGGACTTGTGAAAGAAATTGTACCTAATCACCTAGAGGGGGGGGGGGGTGAATAGGTGCCTTAATCTTTTTAAACCTTTTTAGGCAGATTGCAGATTATATCATAGATTTATAGTTACTACTTCACAGAAATCAAACAGCAATCACAGAATCACACATACACACAGTGAACACACAGATTTATAGTGCTTCCCCAAGGTTTGAGTACATCCACTTTCCCCCTTCGCCTATCTAGTAGTGTACTAGATTTGGCCAAACTCCTCCACTATCTCAGATCCTCAGATCTTACACTCAGAACCTCAACCAGGTTCCTACTGCTCAGGCCCAAGGCCCTACAACTCAGTCTTCTCCAAAGACCTACACTCAGCTTCTTCACAAAGCCTACACTCAGCCACAACAGGCCTACACTCAGCCACAACCGGCCTACACTCAGAGAAATAGATCTCCTACACACAGGCACACAGGCCCTACCACTCAGCCTTTATAATTACAGGCTTACAACTCAGATCCCTGAGGATCCTACAAGAAAATAAGGATACAAAGTGTATATACCTATAACTCAGAAAAATAGAGATGAGTTGACAGGTTATTGATGAGTTCTTGGAAGAACTCTGCTGAGATCAACCTCACTTGGCTTTTCTTCAAAACTTCTTGAATGTAGAACACAATAGGGTTGATCTTCTCTGTAGCTGATCTTTGATCTCTGCAACTTAAGATTCAGAACTAGGTCTGAATCCTTCTTCACAGCCTGGTTCCAACGGCTGTCTTCTTGGATGGAGCTCTCTCTCTCCAACTTCTTAGATCTTCAGATCACTTCAACTGATTTGTGTTAATCTATGTTGAATCTTCATCTTCTATTGACAGAATAAGCCTATATATAGGCCTTCTTCATGGTGACCGGCTGATCCGGTTCCTAACAGCTTTCTGACAACTCTGACAGGTGCAGTAGACCGGCTGGAATGGCAGCTGTCAAGTCATCCAGTCAGTTCTTGAAATAACTGTAACTGTCTGAAAGTGTCGAGACAGTCTGTCTTTAAGTGTCGAGACTTATAGACCAAGTGTCGACACAAGTAGACTAAGTGTCGACACTAGCCTTCAAGGTGTCGGCACAACTCCTTGTGTTGTAGAATTCACTTCTCGACATAGCTTCTTCATCATGTGTCGACACTGATATTGTGTGTCGACACAGCTTCTTGTTCTTCAGTACTTAGTTGAATTCTGTAAGTGTCGACACAACTCCTTTGTGTCGACACATCTTCTTGTGTTGAACTTGTTCAGTGTCGACACTTCTTCTTGGTGTCGACACTTGCCTTCTGTGTTGATACTTGCTGAGTGTCGACACAGCTCCTTGTGTCGACACATCTTCTTGTGTTGAGACTTTTGCTGAGTGTCGACACATCTCCGTTGTGTCGACACTTGCACTTAGAATTTTGTTGAACTTTGCTAAGTGTCGACACAGCTCCTTGTGTCGATACTTTCTTCATGTATTGAGTCTTCTGCTGAGTGTCGACACATTCTTTCTTGTGTCGACTCTTTCTTCAAGTGCTGAGTCTTCTGCTGAGTGTCAACACTTTCTTCATCATGTCGACAGTTATACTTAGACTCTGCTGACTTTTGCTGAGTGTCGACACATCTCCGTTGTGTCGACACTTTTTGATGTAGACACAGTTCCTCTGGGTGTCGACACATCTACTAGGTGTCGACACAGCTTCACTGGACTTTTCTTCATTGAGTGTCGACACAGCTCCATGTGTCGACACTTTCTGTCTGGTGTCGACTCTGCATCCCTGGTGTCGACACAAGTACTCCAAGTGTCGACACTGCTTGCCTGGGTGTCGACACAAGTCTTCTTAAGTGTCGACACATTTCTTCTGGGTGTCAACACATGGACTTAGAATCTTTTCATCTTTCCCTACAAATACTTAACCTGCACAAGGCAACTTAAAAATACATCAAATACATTTTGATGTATATCATTGAGTAGGGTGTGGCTTCTTCAAATCAGGTATATTTAAACCAATGTACCCAACAATCTCCCCCTATTTGGAGAAGTCATAACTCTTAGTCAATGATATACATCATACAGAATAAAATCATAGCATGATGTAAAGCAGGATTATATAACAGGGCAAACATAAACATGTATTAAACAAACATGTATACATAGATATCATCTCAGAACAATTATGAAATAGATTTATCACACAGCACATTGTTCTAACACCTTTATCATATTCATTTTACAAAAGTTTACAAAGTGTTTAAAATCAAAAGATTACAATTGTAAACTGAAGAAAATTCTATTCTATTTTTGCTCAGCATCCTTGATCACTATTCTCTTTCCAGACTGTATCTTGGCTTGTACAGGGGCTTCAGCATCTTCAGTATCAGCAGGCTTTTTCCCTTTCAGCTCCTTCTTCTTTAGCTCTTCAGCTTTAATCTTCTGCCTCTCAAAGTAATGATAAGTCTTGGGAAAGTACTTGCTAGGCTCCTGGGCAGTAGAAGGTAGTTTTCCCATCTTTGCCTTTCTTCTATATTGCACTATGGCTTCTTGCCTAGATTCATGCTTTCTCCACTCAAGTTCAGAATACCACTTATTTCTATCTTGAACATTATCTTTGGCATCCTTCCATGCAGTTAGAATGATATTCCTTGAAGTGGGACTCCACTGTTCAAAATCAGGCCTTTGTTCAGCTTGCTCTTTGAACCTCTTCTTAGACAGTTTGGCTTCTTGTTCTTTCAGCAAAGCTTCGTGCATAGCCTCAGATACTGGCTGAACCACTTTTTCTATAATGACATTGTGCTTTCCCTCAGGTGGGCTATACATGGACTGTATATCTGCCTGTACCATATCAAAGTCTGGAGGAGGGTAGATTACTTGAGCCACTTCAGGTTGCTCCCCTCCTAGATATGCAGGATGTATCCCAGACTCTGCCACATTGTCATCATCACATAAAGGAGGATAACCAAGAGTTGCTATGATAGAATTAGAAATCCACTTTGCATGATCAGAGCTGGCTTTGACTAACACCCTCTCCCCCTTTATGACTTCTCTTTCCATGTGATCCCTTAGATCATCCTTTTGAAATCTTATTTGGTTATCCAAATAGTTTACTCCATCTTTAAAGAAAGGTTTCAACCTTTGGAGTTTTTCAGTTATCAACTTCTGAGAATTTTCAATTGCAGAAGTAACAGCAGTTATACTCTCTTGTAAAGCTTTATCAAACTCTGCCTTAGCAGTAGCAGTAGAAGTAGTCTGTCCAGCAGCTATATTCTTCATCTCTGTGACAATTGCATTGTGTGAAGCAGTCAAATTGTCATTCATTTTGAGCTGCTTCTCCAGAACATATCCTTGCTTCAGTGCAATGTCATCCACTTGAGCTTTTATTTTCACCTGATAAGTAGCTAAGTAGACTACTGCATTCCCTCCCTTGTGGAAGCAGTCAGTCATCTCCTTCTTATTGAGATTCATTTCAAATCTTATAGACTTAATGTCTTGGGCCAGATCAAACTGTAAAGACTTATGCCCCTCATCCATATATGTTTCTATGGCTTTCCTGTGCTCATCAAGCTTAATTTCCATAGCAACCATCAGAGCACTGTAATCTACAGTTGGTGCTGGCTGTAGTGGAGGCTGTGGTGCTATAGTTTGCAGAGCTTTCTTATAAGTCTGGCTCCTGCTCTTGAAGACTTGAAATTTCCTTTTCTTTGCTCTTGTAGCCTCCTCATCTTCAGAAGCTGAGGTGCTTGCTATGTCTACCCTCTCCCTAGGGAGCTCCTCAACTTCCTTTGGTTTCTCAGGCTCTTTCCTTGCTGTTTCTTATAGAATTTCCACTTGCTCCCCCTCAACTTGAGCATTCTCCCCCTCAACAGCAGTACTTTTCTTCTCAAAGTCTGCTTGGTCCAGATTAAGGAAGAGATCTTCCATTGTAAACTCTTGTTGAGGTAGTGGTGGAGAAACTCTTGGCTCATCAACAAAATGATCAGATACTTCTTGAGCTGCAACAGATGTGTCTTTCATGACAACATCTGGGGGTTGATTATCAATCTGAGGTTGCTGATTAACATTATTTAATGAATCAGACAAAACAATATCCTCTATAGGGAAAACTAAGTTATTGATTTCAGTGAGTACCTCAAGTATGGTCTGGGTTGCTTGTTCACTCTCTAGTGGAGTTGGTTCTTCCACTACTAGAGGCTCCCCCTAGATAGAATCCTGGTGAAGAGGGCTTGCCTGTGGTAGCTCCCCCTGCCTGTCTGCAGCTTCCTGTCCAGCTGGAGACTTTCCAGCAATTCCAGTGTCTTCTTCATCAGGAGTGAAGACAACTTGTTCTTCTGAACTGCTGGATGATTCTTGAGCCACTGGGGCTATTTTTTCTTCTTCTTTAGGGGTGTTACTTTCTCAGGAGTAGGCATCTTCTTAGTTAAAACTCTGTCCCACCTAGAGAAGATCCTCATGTGCATCTTCCTCATATGGTTGATCTTAGTTCCAGCAGCTTGACTCATTACTTCTGGTATACTACCAGCCAAGTAAAGACTTAGAATTCTACCCAAATTGGGTTTCTTGAGGCTCTCCTTAATCTTCTCAAATAATACTGCAGACCAATCAGTAGTTAGTTGAAAGATAATCCTTGTCATGATGTTGAACATATAAGCTGAAATCCTGTCATGTCCTCCAGACTTGCACAGGATAACTTTGCCAACAATTTCTGAGAGAAATTTCTCCTGGCTGTTCATGCCTTTCCTATTGAATACAGATCCAATTTTCATCTTGGAATCCAGTCCACACCATATTAAAGCTTCTCTGGTATTAGAAGCAGTAACTTCATCTTCTTCCTTAGTTCTTGGTAGGTTTAGTACCTTTCTCACACTCTTAGGTGATACCTTCACCTTTTCTCCGTGAACCCTTGACTTTATCTTGAGTCCAGAGTCGTCTAGGGTTGCTCCATTCAGAAATTCCAATACTTCCTTCTTCCATATTTTGGTTGGCTCTGAAACAAGAAAATCTAACCCTGAGTTTGCGACTAGGGTTACCACATCCTTGATCTTCGATTCTGCTTCATCAAACGCATGACGCACCAGTTCATAGCCTTCATTTACGTTCTCTTCGAGCTTTGGCGCCATTAGGGTTTGAAGAATTTGAATGGAGAGAAGAGAGGTGTCGACACACAAGTTTGGTCTCGAAACTTTGGTGAGCGTGTCGACAGACAATGATGAAATCCTATTTATACCTTTCTAGGTATGAAGATTAAAGGGCGTGTCAAGAAACTCAAATTGTGTCGACACAGTTGATAAGTGTCGACACAGACTTATAATGTCTCGACACCTATGTGTCGACACAAGTATAGTCGACAGAACATATGTATCGACACTTGTCTATGTGTCGACACCGCTTAGCTCGACACTTAGTCGAGACTTTACTTGCTTAATTCTGTGTAAATCTTAAGTGTCGACACCACCTTGGATGTGTTGACAACGACTCTGTATGTGTCGACACTAATTTTCTGAAGTGTCGACACCAACTCCTAGATGTGTCGACACCTTTTCCCTGAAGTGTCGACACCACTTTTCTGTGTCGACACAGATAACTCTGTGTGTCGACACCTTTTTACTTAGCCATTTCTATAAACTTATTCTAAGTTTATCATACCTAATTCAATTTTGAACCTATTGAATTTGGTTTCTTCTAGGGGCTTAGTATACATGTCAGCTAGTTGATTATCTGTATTTACATACTCTAGTGATATATCTTCTTTTTCTACATGTTCCCTTAGAAAATGATATTTTATCTCAATATGTTTAGTTCTACTATGAGAAACAGGATTGTTAGCAATAGATATAGCATTGGTAGAATCACAAAACAGTGGTGTTCTACTTACTTGAATACCATAATCCTCAAGCTGATGTTGTATCCAAAGAAGTTGAGCACAATAACTTCTTACAGCCACATATTCTGATTCTGCTGTGGAGATAGCCACACTTGTTTGCTTCTTGCTACTCCAAGATATCAGTCTTCCACCTAGGAATTGACAGGTTCCAGTTGTACTTTTTCTATCTTCTTTGCAGCCTGCAAAATCTGCATCTGAATAACCTGTTAGTTCAAAGTCTCCATTCCTAGGGTACCAAAGGCCTAGATAAGGAGTGCCCTTCAGATATCTCAGTATTCTTTTGATTGCTGTCAAATGAGACTCTTTAGGGCATGCTTGGTACCTAGCATAGACACATGTAGCATACATGATATCTGGTCTACTTGCAGTCAAGTATAGAAGGGAGCCAACTATCCCTCTATACAAAGTCTCATCTACAGGTTTTCCTGCATCATCTTTGCTAAGAGACACACTTGACCCCATAGGAGTTTTCATGGTACTGGATGAATCCATACCATACTTCCTTATCAGTTCTAGGGTGAACTTAGACTGGCATATGGATAAACCATTCTCAGTCTGTCTAACTTGGAGACCCAAGAAGAACTTAAGTTCCCCCATACTGCTCATCTCAAATTATCCTTGCATTAGTTTTGCAAACTTTTTGCAAAGACTACTTTCAGTAGACCCAAATATGATGTCATCTACATATATTTGGACTAGTGTGATATTGCCTCTGGATTCCCTAAGGAATAGAGTCTTGTCTATTTTCCCCCTTGTGAATTTATTCTCAATGAGAAAACTAGACAGGGTTTCATAACAAGCCCTAGGGGCTTGTTTTAACCCATACAAAGCCTTCCTATGTCTATAAACATAATTAGGTTGAGTTGAATCAACAAAACCTGATGGCTGTTTCACATAGACTTCCTCTTTCAGATTGCCATTCAAAAAGGCTGACTTCACATTCATTTGGAATACTTTAAATCCTTGATAGGTTGCATAGGCCAGGAACATTCTTATGGCTTCCATTCTGGCTACTGGAGCAAAGGTTTGATCCAAGTCAATACCTTCTTCCTGCCTATATCCCTTAGCAACCAGTCTAGCTTTGTTCTTAATAATCACTCCATGTTCATCCATCTTGTTCCTAAAGATCCACTTGGTTCCAATTATGTTGTGGTCTTTTGGTTTAGGAACAAGCTTCCATACTTTGCATCTCTTGAACTGATTCAGCTCCTCTTGCATTGCCTCAATCCAATGAGGGTCTAGGATGGCTTCTTCAAACTTCTTTGGCTCTACTTGGGATAGAAAACTGGAGTAGAGCACTGCACTCAGATTTCTGCTCCTTGTTTGTACCCCTTGTCTTAGATCACCAATGATTTGATCTGCTGGATGATCTCTTAGATGCCTATTAGCTGGAGGCATCCTGTTTTCAGGTTGAACTCCTTCAGCTTCTTCATCTTGATGCACTCCTTGATCTTTTTCTGCATTTGGTACATATAGTACTCCCCCTGGACAACAGCCACTATCATTCACTTGCTGATTTGCAGTAGATTCTTCTTCAATAGTGAGCTTGTCCATCTTCTTAGTCAACCCTGTGGAGCTGCAAATACTTCTAGACAACTCATGGTTAATAGGTCTAGCTTCATCAAATACTACATGTACTGACTCTTCTACAACTTGAGTAGACAAGTTGTAGACCCTATAATCCTTATTATTGTTGCTGTACCCAACAAAGATCCCCTCTTGGGATTTGGCAGCAAACTTGGTCAAGTAAGACTTTCCATTGTTAAGTATAAAGCACTTACAACCAAAGATCCTGAAATAGGATAGGTTTGGTTTTCTGCCTTTCACAATCTCATAGGGAGTCTTATTGTGGCTTTTAGTAATGGTAGCCCTATTAATTACATGGCATGCAGTATTCACTAGCTCAGCCCAGAAATATTCTGGGAGAGATGTATCACTTAATAGGGTTCTACCAGCCTCAATCAAGGTTCTATTTTTCCTCTCAGCAATGTCATTTTGCTGAGGTGTTCTTGGTGAAGAAAACTCCTGAAATATCCCAAATTCTTCACATAGTTTTGTCATACTATCAGACTGGAATTCAGTACCATGGTCACTTCTTATCTTGACCACTGTACTGTCTAGTTCATTCTGAATTTGTTTGACAAAGCTATAGAAGATACTAGGTGTTTCAGATTTCTGTCTAAGGAAGAACACCCAGGAAAACCTTGAGTAGTCATCTACAACCACAAAGGTATAGACCTTCCTACCTAGGCTGTGAACTGACATAGGACCAAAGAGATCCATATGCAAAAGGTATAAACCCCTCACAGCATCTTTGTTTTCAATGGTACTAAAGGTGGATCTAGTCTGCTTGCCCTTTTGACAAGTTGAGCATATTTCATCTTTAATACACTTAACCTGAGGACCATTCCTCACTAACTCTTTGCTATAGAGTTGGCCAATTGTCTTGTAGTTGAGATGAGCTAGCCTCTTGTGCCATTTGACACAATGAGAGACTTTCTCATCAGCTACAAGACATACTGGAGAACCATTGTTCTCAACCATAATGTCTAGGCAATAGACATTCCTCTTTCTATAACCTATCAAAATGATCTCTTGATCATTTGACCTCCTGATATGACAACCATCTTTAACAAATGAGATGTCATATCCTAAATCACTCAGTTGACTTATACTAATAAGGTTATGTTTCAAACCTTTAACATAAGCCACTTGTGTAATAGTTATATGGGAGCTAGAAATGTTACCAAAACCCTTGATGATTCCTTTTTCAGAACCACCAAAGGTGACTTTAGGACCATCCTTGATTGGTGTGAAGTCCTTTAGCAATCCCTTATTTCCAGTCATGTGTCTGGAACATCCACTGTCCAAGTACCATATTGGGGCATGGCCACTTGGACTCACCTTACTAGGTCCAGGCTGCTCCTGGATTTTGTCACCTTCTGTTATGGCCATCAGTCCTTGGCACTGAGTGTCCTCTTGCTCATATATAGAGTTCATTATCTGGATGAACTCTTCTTCCTCTTCTTCAGCAAACAGTCTTATGTATGCTTCAACTTCTGACTCAGTTTCTGAAGATGATATATCTGACAGGCTTTTGTCCTTCTTGGCAACAAAGGACCTTTCCTTCTTGCCCTTGAATTGAGTCTTCTTCTTATCATTAGACTCTTTCCTTTTCTCTGGACAGTCTGCAATAACATGTCCTTGTCTGTTACAGCATTAGCAAACAATTTTTGATAAAGTTGCTTTGCTTGACTTGGGCTTTCTCCTGTCTTTCTTTGATGACTTCTTATTCTGATAATAGACATCTTTTCCCTGTGATGTGGATGGCTTTGTCCTCCACTGTTTCTTCTTTAGAAACTTCTGAAAGTGTCTTGTGAATGCTGCAAAGTCCTCATCACTTTCACTGCTTTCAGACTTTTTGCTTTCTGAATCATCTGACTCAGTCTCAGCAACCTTTGGTGGTGGAGATGGAGACTTACTTCTGTATTTTTTGGTGGCTTCTGTCTTGAAATCCACTGTTCTTTCTTTATTCTCAATTCTGGTAGACTTCTCCTCTTCTTTCCTTACCATCAACTACATTTCATAAGATAGCAGTTTCCCAAACAATGTTAGAGGAGGGATATCTGCTAACTTGGTCATTTCTCTAATGACACAGATCTTGGTGTCCCAATACTTTGTTAGGGACCTCAAGAATTTATCATTCAGCTCATAATTACTGAAATCTCTTCCATAGGACATTAGCTCATTCACAATCATATAGAACTTCTTATAGCATTCTGTTATGCTATCAGACTTACCTTGCATGAAACTTTCATATTCCTGGTTTAACAAAGACTTTCTGTCCTGTCTCACCTCTTCTGAACCCTCCATATACACTATCAAGGTATCCCACATCTCCTTAGATGTCTTACAGTGTATCAAATTCTGAAAGGTAGCATCATTTATGGCACTCACAATGATATTCTGAGCCCTTTTGTCCATTGTGGCTAGAATTATCTCATCTTTTGTCATTTCAGAGAAGTCCTTAGGTGTTCTCTGATTTGCATCCAGGACTGAAACCTTCATAGGCACATATGACCCTTCTTTAACTGTGATATATATTCTAGGGTCTGAGGCTTACATAAATAGTCTCACCCTTTCCTTCCAGATGCCAAAATTTCTTTTCTGCAAATGGGCAACTTCATGGATCCAAGTTTCTTATGATTCTCTGTTGAACCCATGTTTCTTGAATTTCTTGATTCTGCAATTTACTTATACTGAATCTGCCAATAGGATCTACTCAGACAGTTAAGTCCTTTTTTTGAGTAACCTGGCTCTGATACCACTTGAAAGAAATTGTACCTAATCATCTAGAGGGGGGGGGGTGAATAGGTGCCTTAATCTTTTTAAACCTTTTTAGGCAGATTGCAGATTATATCACAGATTTATAATTACTACTTCACAGAAATCAAACAGCAATCACAGAATCACACATACACACAGTGAACATACAGATTTATAGTGGTTCCCCAAGGTTTGGGTACATCCACTTTCCCCCTTCTCCTATCTAGTAGTGTACTAGATTTGGCCAAACTCCTCCACTATCTCAGATCCTCAGATCTTACACTCAGAACCTCAACCAGGTTCCTACTGCTCAGGCCCAAGGCCCTACAACTCAGTCTTCTCCAAAGACCTACACTCAGCTTCTTCACAAAGCCTACACTCAGCCACAACAGGCCTACACTCAGCCACAACAGGCCTACACTCAGAGAAATAGATCTCCTACACTCAGGCACACAGGCCCTACCACTCAGCCTTTATAATTACAGGCTTACAACTCAGGTCCCTGAGAATCCTACAAGAAAATTAGGATACAAAGTGTATATACCTACAACTCAGAAAAAGAGAGATGAGTTGACAGGTTTTTGATGAGTTCTTGGAAGAACTCTGCTGAGATCAACCTCACTTGGCTTTTCTTCAAAGCTTCTTGAATGTAGAACACAATAGGGTTGATCTTCTCTGCAGCTGATCTTTGATCTCTACAACTTAAGATTCAGAACTAGGTCTGAATCCTTCTTCACAGCCTGGTTCCAACGGCTGTCTTCTTGGATGGAGCTCTCTCTCTCTCCAACTTCTTAGATCTTTAGATCACTTCAACTGATTTGTGTTAATCTGTGTTGAATCTTCATCTTCTGTTGACAGAATAAGCCTATATATAGGCCTTCTTCATGGTGACCGGCTGATCCGGTTCCTAACAGCTTTCTGACAACTCTGACAGGTGCAGTAGACCGGCTGGAATGACAGCTATCAAGTCATCCAGTCAGTTCTTGAAATAACTGTAACTGTCTGAAAGTGTCGAGACAGTCTGTCTTTAAGTGTCGACACTTATAGACCAAGTGTCAACACAAGTAGACTAAGTGTCGACACTAGCCTACAAGGTGTCGACACAACTCCTTGTGTTGTAGAATTCACTTCTCGACACAGCTTCTTCATCATATGTCGACACTGATATTGTGTGTCGACACAGCTTCTTGTTCTTCAGTACTTAGTTGAATTCTGTAAGTGTCGACACAACTCCTTTGTGTCGACACATCTTCTTGTGTTGAACTTGTTCAGTGTCGACACTTCTTCTTGGTGTCGACACTTGCCTTCTGTGTTGATACTTGCTGAGTGTCGACACAGCTCCTTGTGTCGACACATCTTTTTGTGTTGAGACTTTTGCTGAGTGTCTACACATCTCCGTTGTGTCGACACTTGTACTTAGAATTTTGTTGAACTTTGCTAAGTGTCGACACAGCTCCTTGGGTCGACACTTTCTTCATGTATTGAGTCTTCTGCTGAGTGTCGACACATTCTTTCTTGTGTCGACTCTTTCTTCAAGTGCTGAGTCTTCTGCTGAGTGTCAACACTTTCTTCATCATGTCGACACTTATACTTAGACTCTGCTGACTTTTGCTGAGTGTCGACACATCTCCGTTGTGTCAACACTTTCTGATGCAGACACGGTTCCTCTGGGTGTCGACACATCTGCTAAGTGTCGACACAGCTTCACTGGACTTTTCTTCATTGAGTGTCGACACAGCTCCTTGTGTCGACACTTTCTGTCTAGTGTCGACTCTGCATCCCTGGTGTCGACACAAGTACTCCAAGTGTCGACACTGCTTGCCTGGGTGTCGACACAAGTCTTCTTAAGTGTCGACACATTTCTTCTGGGTGTCGACACATGGACTTAGAATCTTTTCATCTTTCCCTGCAAATACTTAACCTGCACAAGGCAACTCAAAAATACATCAAATACATTTTGATGTATATCATTGAGTAGGGTGAGGCTTCTTCAAATCAGGTACATTTAAACCAATGTACCCAACAACTTGCAATTTATGGCCATTCTGAATCGATACTGCGCGACTTCGGGCGAAGCCGTTAATCCCCATAAATCAAGCGTTATTTTTGGTCCCAAGGTCCCAACCGCCGCAAAAAATGACATTCTCCATCTGCTTGGACATGGCCCCTCCACCTCATCAAATATCTGGGTATTACGCTGCGGCCAGGGAAGATCATGATGACGGACTTTGATTACCTCTTGGACAAAATTTCTTGTAAAATAAGAGCATGGGGAAGTCGGCACCTTTCCATGGCTGGAAGAGCAGAGCTAATCAGGAGTACTCTTTCGGCACTTTCTCTTCAGGCGCTTGCAAACTCGCCACTGCCGTCTTCCACCATAAGGAAAATAAACAGCCTGCTCTCTTAATTTTTTTGCAGTGGAGATCACCTTAAGCATTCTATTCAGTATGCAAAATGGTCCGAGATTTGCTTACCAAAGGATTGGGGAGGTTTGGGTTTTAAAAATCTGCAGCTCTGGAGACGGGTTTTAATGGGAAATGTGGCGGCGCGGGTTATCAGAGATGATGGAAGCTTGTTCGCACGTGCTTTCGCTCGCAAGTATGCTGGGAAAGACAGATTTCATCCAAATCGAAGCCAGTCCAAAATGTGGAAATGTATTTGTATGGGGAGCATGATTTTTGGTAGGCAAAGCTTGTGGATGGTGGGAGATGGGTCCAATATTTCAACTCTTGAGGACACATGGTTAGGCGAGCTGCCTCTTTGCAAGTGGCCAACTTTCATCAATACAAATGTTGTACCAGACTTGGTTGCGGGCTTGCTTGATTCCAGCTCCAACTGGCGGGATGAGCTATTGGCCGGGTTTAGCATTCTCTTAATTGAAGCCATCTATCGGTTATCAAGAGACGATGTGGGGGGGGACAAGATTGTTTGGGCCCATTCTGAGAAAATTTTTATGAAAATCGGGGTCGTTTATAATCTGGAAAGCCCGCAAGGTGAGCTGCAGGGGGGAGAGTTCTGGAAAATCAAGGCCTCGCCAAGATCGTTGTTGTTAATATGGCGCGCTATTAATAACCTTCTTCCTACCAATGATTGCCTATACAATCATCGCTTGCGCACGGATCCAAACTGCCCCTGGGGATGCAACCAACCGGAAAATATCTATCACTTGCTGGGAAAGTGTCGATTCTTATCTCGAATCCGAGCGGCTCTCACAAGAATGAACTTTAACTTCCACTCCAGTAAAATTTGTCCGCTTGAAATAATGCTGGATGAGTTGGCCATCAACACTAATTCAACAGAGCTTCAAGTCTTAACTTCAATTATTTATTGGGCTTGGAGAGCCAGGAACAAATTCAATCACGGTGAGCCTTTCTCTCAACCATCATCCATCGCTTTAAATGCACTCATGGAAGCCTCGAATGGCAACTAGGTGGCCCAACCAAACCTGGACAGCTTTTGGTCATCCCCGCTTTCGAGATGGGTTAAGGTAAACTTTGATGGGTCGGTTCACCCAAATATTTGTGCCGGATTTGGTTGTACCGTTAGAGATGACAAGGGGTTGCTTCTTGGTGCTCGGGGAATTGGAATTCATAGTAGGTCGGTTGACATGACAGAGCTGTGAGGGGCCTTATGCGGCTTCGAGATGGCCAAAACGTTTTTAACACTGTGGAGGAAAATATTGTGGGAATCATGAATGAGGGCGACTCCGCTTTTGTCTGCTCAACCCTTAATCGTATACTTGCGGGATTCTACAATGGAAATGTTGAATCGAAGTTGGCCAAAATAATGATGGAATGCCCCAAACTTATTATCTCTCAAATTGACCGTAGAGCCAACTCAGCGGCTGATTTTGTGGCAAATCAAGCTTGTCTTTCGGATTTTGTTTGGGAAAGGGGGATGCCCCTACCCCATGCCTTATCTTTGATTCTCCCTAAATAATCTGAGCCTATGTAATCCATGCTATATATATATATATTTAGGCTAATGCCACTTTCAAAGGAACCCAAAAACTTTGATTTCTCACAAGGTGTCGGCGGAGTGCTAAGAGCAACATCCGCCGATCCCTGGTCAGCATCGTTTATGGTTGAGACTAGGACGGTATGTGATCGTCATCGAGCCCCCAACTTTCGTTCTTGATTAATGAAAACATCCTTGTAAAATGCTTTCGCAGTGGTTCGTCTTTCATAAATCCAAGAATTTCACCTCTGACTATGAAATATGAATGCCCCCGACCGTCCCTCTTAATCATTACTCTGATCCCGAAGGCCAACATAATAGGACCGAAATCCTGTGATGTTATACCATGCTAATGTATCCAGAGAGTAGGCTTGCTTTGAGCACTCTAATTTCTTCAAAGTAACAACACCGGAGGAACAACCCGACCAATTAAGTCTAGGAACGCATCGTCGGTATAAGGGATAGGCACAGCGGTGCACACCGTGAGGCGGACCGACCGACCCAACCAAAAGTCCAACTACGAGCTTTTTAACTGCAACAACTTAAATATACGCTATTGGAGCTGGAATTACCGCGGCTGCTGGCACTAGACTTGCCCTCCAATGGATCCTCGTTAAGGGATTTAGATTGTACTCATTCCAATTACCAGACTCAAAGAGCCAAGTATTGTTATTTTTTGTCACTACCTCCCTGTGTTAAAATTGGGTAATTTGCGCACCTGCTGCCTTCCGTGGTTGTGGTAGCCGTCTCTCAGGCTCCCTCTCCGGAATTGAACCCTAATTCTCCGTCACCCGTCATCACCATGGTAGGCCACTATCCTACCATCGAAAGTTGATAGGGAAGATATTCGAATGATGCATCACCAGCACAAAAGGCCATGCGATCCGACAGGTTATCATGAATCATCAGGGCAACAGGCAAAACCTGCGTCGACCTTTTACCTAATAAATGCGTCCCTTCCAAAAGTCGGGGATTTGGTGCACGTATTTGCTCTAGAATTACTACGGTTATCCGAGTAGCACGTACCGTCAAACAAACTATAACTGATTTAATGAGCCATTCGCAGTTTCACAGTCTGAAATAGTTCATACTTACACATGCATGGCTTAATCTTTGAGACAAGCATATGACTACTGGCAGAATCAACTAGGTAGCACAACCTCAACACAACATGAAAGCAGCTAAACCATTCACCATCACCAGGCAAAAGGAAGAGAGAAATCATGGTTGTACATGTTAAAAGGCAAGTTTTCCTCCAAAATAACTCATATTAACAAGGTTACAATGACACCAAAATATGCTTTTAATTTGCTGCTTCTATAACATCATGCAGAGTTACGAATCAACAACCAGCAGACTGGATGTTTGGGTAGGCACATACGTCTCTCCAAACAACTGATCAAATAATAGCCGCAATGCCAACCATTGCCTCTTTTTGCATTGAAAGAAGAGGCAATGATCAATCTTTCTTCAAATTCAATGCCAATATTGAGAATGGGATCAAAATGCAAGAAACATGACAGACACACCACATCCATAATGACTTGTGGCCAACAAAATGAAACAAATGCTTTTAACATTGATCAGCAACACTGAAGGTACACCAAACAAAGTGAGCATTATTGAATGCAACTCATATGCCGCAAACGGTCTCAAAACAACCCACATATGCAAGCCCCGATGACAACACAACAGGAGCCAAAAAGACCAACATTAAATAGGAGAAAAGAGCTCTGCAAGGCATTAATGTTTTGGAGGCTCGATGCACAAGAATAATCACACATGCATCACACAATATAAAGAAGAAAATTTGGGGCATGACATAAGATCGAAGCAGAGGCATATCATGCACAACAAGCACTAGAGCGCAATCAAATTTTCTTTCCTCTACTAGTATGTAATTCAACTTCATAAAAAATGAGCCCCAAAGAGTGCAAAATCCCCTAAAATCTTAAAAATGTGCAGCATGTCTAGCGCCTGCCCGCGCATTATTCGACTTGTAATCCAAACATTCAATACCAAATTTCCCTGGTGCGTGCCTTTTCGGGCCAGACTGGAATTTCTCCCGCAGATACTTATTTCTTGCACGGCCGCACATTTGTTGTCCGAGCGGGATTTATTTGCCACCCTGCATAATTCTTGCGCGGCTACGTAATTTTTGACGTCACACATATTCTTTTGCTCGAGTGCCTATTAATTGCCCGAGCGTGCAGTTTTCGTCGGGGCGTAGAATTTTTTGTCCGTATTTGTCTGGACGCGCATTTATTTTTTGGACCGCATTTTCCTCTCATTCGCGTAATTTTCCCCCCGGCCACACTATTTCTTATTTTATCTGGTGCACACTTGCTTGTCGAACGCGTATTTTTTTCATGTACGCGCAATTTTAGCATATACACACATTTTCCGTCGCGACGTATTTTTTTGCCCGGGGCCACATTATTTGCCTGAGCATGCATTTTTCACCGGGGTGTAGAATTTTCTTCTCATTTTTGTCCGGACGAGCATTTATTTTAAAAATGCGCATTTTCCTATCATTCGTTTTTTTTCCTCCCGTCCACGCTCTTTCTTATCCGGTGCCTATTTGTTTGATGAACGCGCATTTTTTGTCTGTACGATTACGATACACGCTTTTTTTGCCGGGGCGCACATTTTTCGTCCTTTTGTGAATTTTACTCCCGGGCGCGCATTTTTCGCCTTGACGCGCATTTTTCGCAAGGGCATGCATTTTTCTTCAACACATTATTATGGTGACCGGAGTGATATAGAACTCAATCATCATAATAAGGTGTCGAAGGATCAATAAGATATATTTGAGTACTCGGTAAGAACTATGACAGTCATCATACAGATCGTATCTAGCATAATGAGATCGTATCAATGTATCAACATGATTCCTGGAAGTGATGTTCCCTGATTGATATTAATCATCGAAGTATTGTAACGATCTCTTTTACGAGACTCTTGGGAGTGGGTGTAAGTTGACTCGTAATCCTCAAATAGAGGATTTCACATAAGTGTACACCTTTCTAAGTAGTGGTGTGTGGTTTCTTGAAGGGGTCTAATGGAATGCTCGTCTAGACTATTCACCATAACATTAAGGTTTTTCAATCCTTCTCGCATTAGATATTATGCTTTCGGCTAACGTTATCATTTGGTGGGCGAAAGGTATAAACCACAATGGTGTTTCATTCCCTTCGTTTTCACGACTCGATTGACCAAGCTCAACTCGACGCATCTCAGAGTTTTACCTCTTGAGGGTGTTCATGTGGTGAACTGTGATGGGGTGAACTCATACTCACTAACCTATCACATGTGGGTGCATGCAAGCAGACAAGTCATCATATTGCAGTGTGCGTGTGTGTGAGCATGAGTGAGTCATCATATTGCATTTATAACATTACCTTGCATCACATATGATTCTTATCATATAAATTTGTATAGACACTCTTATATGATGAGTTAAATATTTATTGATATTTTTATAATTTAAGCGACTTTCATATTGTAGATCTAAATTCTTTTTGGGATAAATGTTGCTTGTGTATAACTCCTAGAGTAGAATGCTGATATTGTTGTTATTTTATGCTTATATTACCACTCATGATATATAGAAGATATAACACATGCTTATTATTACTGCTTATATATATTGTACCCTCTTCTTTTCTTCGCATGGTGCATGAGAGACGCCGGGGGAGCGGATGTGATAGTCAACT
>CM077159.1:34279805-34332305 GCA_039583875.1 Platanthera guangdongensis
ATGAGTAGGTAGAAAATAAAAACACACAAGTCCTACTTAAATAAAATCCAGCCATTTAACTCAAATGAGTAGGCGGAAAATAAAAACACACACACTTGCTGAAATTAAAACACACACACACACACACATACGACAGAAAATGAAATACTCACACTGCAGAAAGTAAATACTCACATTTGCAAATCCTACTCAAATGAGTAGGTGAAAAATTAAAGACACGTCATTTAACTATTAATGAGTAGGCGAAAATAAATGCGCACACGCACACACTCTACACAATTGGAGAAAGCAATAAACTTATCTCATACACGCACGCACGCAGGCGAAAAAATTAAAAAAACAAAGTTGTCGAAAAATTAAAACAACTGCATTTCTATCGCTAGAATGTCGTAGAAATGCATAAAAAGACAAAATAAAAATTGTTTGAGCAAATAGTTTTCAAATTAAGATGAGAAAAGCAAGTGCTTGAAAAATTAAAACGTTTGCATTTTTACCGTTAGATTTTGACAGAAATGCATAAAAAGTGAAAATAAAAATTGTTCGAGCAAAATTTTTTTTTATGTAATTGCTAAAATCAAAGTTCTAAAAAAAATTTATAATAACGTTTTATACATTCTTATAACTATGTAAAACGGGTTAAAAGTGGAAGAAAGATAAAAAGAGGCGGCAGTTTTATATTCAAAACAAAGAAAAAGCTAAGTTAAGAGAAATGAAAACAACTTTTTTATCGTTTTTCAAGTTCATAAAAACGTATTTGGAAGCTTAAAGATCTTAAGTCTAATCAATTTTGATAAGAAAAATGGCTATAGTAACAGCTAGGAAGTTTGATAAAAATGAAAATAAAGCAAGCAGTTTTTCATTTTAAAGTATAAATTTTGCAATTTTAACTCATACACGCACACACGCATTATGAAAATGAAACCTAAAGTACGTAAGATTGATGAAAAGGAGGCCTTCAAAGACATTTTAAAGCATTGTAAGGATAAGAAAAATAACGATTTTATTAATAAAACAAGTTGATTACAAAAGCTTAAACAAACAAACTTTAAAAGGAGGGAGGGGAGAATCCTTACATAGCACTACAATAGCTCCAAACAGCAGCCCTTACTCATCAAAGTGATTCAAAAATTTGGAACCCTTAACTCATACAACAACTGCCATTTTATAGGCAAAAATTTCCAAGTACGCGCCCTCCGACACGGGCGTGTCGGGGGGGGGGGGGGGGGGGGGCTGTCAGCAATTTTTATCTGCAGATTTCGGTTGTCTATGGTAATTTGACATTGTGGCTGAAAATGCGGCGGTCACGCCCCCGGTCACGGGTGTGACGGTGGGTGTGTTGGCTTTATTTATCATCAGAATTCGGCGATTTGACGGCGTTGTTGACTTTAGGAGGTCCACTTGGCAATCACGCCCCGAGTCACTGGCGTGACGGGGGCGTGTCGGGGACGTTAAATAGGGCGTCATTTGTATCGAAAGTTGCCGACGGCGGTTTGTCGGGCCAGGTGGAGGAGTCATGCCCTAGGGGCATCTTGACATGGGCGTGTTGGTTGAGTCGACGATCGTCGAGTGAAGAATGTCGAGAGATGGTCACGAGCTTTGGTACAGTGCGTGTCGGGCTGACACGGGCGTGGCGCTCATCGAACACGGGCATGTCCCTGTTGGGTCGACGAACGTCGAGCGAAAAATCATCGAGCTGGAGCCGTGATCGTCGACCGGAATGACACAGGCATGTCAAATCATTGAACACGGGTGTGTCCCTGTCGGCTCGACAAATGTCGAGCGCAAAACGTCGACCTGGCTGGCACGAGCCTAGAACACGGGGTGTGTCAACCGACACGGGCGTGTGGCCAGGCGTGTCCATCAATTTCATCAAAAAATTGCTGATTTCCATGGTTTTGACGTATCACGCCTTTGTCACGGGCGTGACCAACAGGACACGGGTGTGACACATGATTTTTCTGGAAAAATTTCTGAAAATTTCTGAAAAGTAAAATAAACTAAGTTAGCAACATATATACAATAAAAGGAGCATTTTATTAAAGAAATTATACCTAAAACAACAAAAGAAAACGAAAACTACTTAAATAATTAACATGAAAATAGGTATATTTACAACTCATCAAATACCCCCATACTTAGGCATTTGCTATTCCAGAGCAAAAGTTTGAGGTGAACTTATAAAGAATAAAAAAACTTCTAAGTTTAGATACTGCTTAATTAATTATAAAAGAGATCTAAATAAATATACAGGGTGTAAGAGTTAAGTTCTAAAATCATGTAGATGATTTAAATAACTCAAAAGTTTTGGCCAAAAGACTTCTTGATGTAATCAAATAGAAAGCAATAATTGTAATAGTTAGATTAACAAAAATAGTTTGGAATTATATGAACTTTAGCTTATATGAGTTTTACTGGAAATAATGCAATTTACAAATTATGCTCTCGAAAAGATTTTTGAATTAATTCTAGAATCGTGAAATTGGGTAAGGGCGGTTGATGTTGGTTTATGAAGAGGGTTTGGATTTTGAGGTGAGGTAGTTTTTTCTCGAACCTCCATTTTTTTCTTTTTGGATTATTAGAAAAATGAAATCATATTTCCCTAATATCATATATATTTTTTCTTCATAATAATAAAATTAACCCAATGCATATGTGTGGGAGTAATGAATTTTATCATCTTACTCCGTAACATATAATCTTTTTAATTTATTGGGTGCCTATGTTGACGGAACGAAATCTTATTCCCATTGATATAGGATCTTTTAAGGGTAAAAAATTTTATCATGCCAAGTAAGTCATGATTAGTGAGGGGAGAAAAGAAAACTAGATTTTTAATTAAAAAAAATGTTTGAGAGCAACCTTAATAAATTGTACGTTCCAATTTTTAAGAAAGCTAAAAGTAAACATAATTAAATTCTATAGTCGTTATTTTCTAACATAATACAAATGATTCTATCAATGAAAAATTAGAAGTAGTGCCTAAAACGAGTTCGCTATTTTTAACAAAGCATAATGAGTTCTTTAAAATTTAACCCCGGATATTTAAAATTTTCAATCAATAATTAACAAATGAATACAAAACAAAGAATTAATAAAATTCACATATAAATAAACTCAAAACAAAATTTTTGGATAGCAAGAAAATTAAGGATGGTATATTTGATTTATTTGTTTCGAAATAGTTTTTTTGGTTTTTTAGAGTTTTTATCATTTTTTGTGTTTTTAATTTATTATATCTCTTTTTTTATTTTTGTTTAGTTTTACAATTTTTTTGTTTGAATTTTTTAACTTATTATCTTTTTTTAGATTTTTAAGTTTTGCGAAAAGTGTGAGAAAAAGAGACGTTATTTACAAGAATGTTGGTGAAAAGGAAGGGGGAGAGAGAGAAGATTATTTACAAAAATATTTACAAAGATTTTTACAAAATGAAACTAAATATTTTTGGAATTTTGTTTTATAAATTTTTTTGGTTGTTTTTGTTTTATAATTTTTTTGGAATTTTTGTTTTATAATTTTTTTAGAATTTTTGTTTTAAAATTTTTTTGGAATTTTTGTTTTAAAAAGAAAGGAAAAAAATAAAACCTTAAGTTTTTGGGATTTTCATTTTCAAATTTTTTGTTTTGTTGTTATATATTTTTTCATATATATATTTTTTATTTTTGAAGTGCAGAAAATTGAAATACAGTGCAGAAAATAGAAGTGCGAAAAATAAAGCGAGAAAACACCCCCATACTTAAGTCCAACATTGTCCCTAATGTTGTAACGTAAGTATGCAGAACAAATAGGAAAAGCAATATGTACAAAGAAAATAAAGAGAGGGGGGTAGAAGCTTCCTTGAAAAGAGGTTGGGAAGGCGCAGTTTAGGAACCCTGCATTATGAAGAAACGAGGAAAGAAAAAGTAAAGAAATAGCGAAAACGATAAACATAGGGTGCCTCCCAGGAGCGCTTTGTTTATAGTCGTGTAGCTTGACTATTTTGGCGGTTTATATATCGAGGAGTGTTATGGATTCGAAATTACCGCCCACAGGATTGCCTGCTATGTATAATTTTAAGCGATGACCGTTCACCTTAAACGAGCCTTTATGCGGGTGGGAGACGAGTACGGTCCCATATGGCCAAACCTTTTCAACTTTGAAGGGGCCGAACCAGCGTGATTTAAGTTTCCCAGGGAAAAGTCTAAGTCGTGAGTTATAATGAAGGACAAGATCGCCCGGAGAAAAAGATTATCGGGGATTGAGTTTTCGGTCGTGATAAAACTTAAAACGGTCCTTATAGAACTTATTGCCCTCGTAAGCATTTGCACGTCATTCATCGAGCTCGTTTAGTTGTAGTTTTCTATTTTGGGCGGCTAAATTAGCATCGAGATTTAAGAGTTTTAAAGCCCAAAGTGCGCGATGTTCTAATTCTACGGGGATATGACACACTTTGCCGTACACTAATCGATACGACATATAACCAATTGCGGTTTTGTATGTTATACGATAAGCCCACAACGCATCGTTGAGTTTGATGGACCAATCTTTCCTATTAAGTGAAACAGTTTTCTCTAATATACGCTTAATCTCTCGATTGAGTACCTCTACTTGGCCACTAGTTTGTGGGTGGTAGGGGGTGGCAAGTTTGTGCGTGACGTCGTATCTAGCTAACGTCTTAGTCATATGGGTTTTGCAGAAATACGTCCCCCTATCACTTACAATAGCGCGAGGTGTGCCGAAGCGAGAAAATAGTTTTTTAAGAAATGTAACGACGACTCGCGCATCGTTGGTGGGGAGAGCTTGCGCTTCCGCCCACCTTGATACGTAGTCGACCGCCACTAAAATATAATTATTTTTAAAAGACGGAGGTAAGGGGCCAACGAAATCGATGCCCCATAAATCGAAGACTTCGCATTCTAAAAACAAATTTTGGGGCATCTCGTCGCGACAAGAGATGTTACCCGACCGCTGACAGCTATCACATGCACGCACAAAATTATGAGCGTCTTTGAATAGAGTGGGCCAAAAGAAGCCCGCCTCCAGAGCCTTCCGCGCGGTCTGGTTAGCATGATAATGCCCACCAGCCAGCCCCTCGTGGCAGTGCCTAAGTATTTGCGTGCACTCCACACCCGCGACACATCTTCGGACCTCTTGGTCCGCGCAGATACGAAAAAGAAAAGGGTCCTCCCAAAAGAAATATTTCAAGTCAGAAAAGAATTTCTTCTTTTGCTGGCTCGAAAAGTCTTTTGGAAGCACCCTCGCAACTAAATAGTTCGCAAAATCTGCGAACCAAGGCGGGGAAGATGAAATAGTAGTTATGGCTAGGAGGCGTTCCTCGGGGAATCTGCAATTTATGTCAGATTCGACGAGTGCTTCCGCACCGGGATTTTCTAAGCGGGAGAGGTGATCGGCGGTTAAATTTTCCGCGCCCCTCTTATCCCGGATCTCTAAATCGAACTCCTACAGGAGGAGGATCCATCGAAGAAGGCGGGGTTGGGCGTCCGTTTTCGCTAACAAATATTTTAAGGCGGAATGGTCGGTAAATACGATAACTTTGGATATCGTAATATACGAGCGAAACTTATCGAAAGCAAAAACGACGGCTAAAAGTTCCTTTTCCGTTGTCGTGTAATTTCCTTGTGCGGAAGTGAGCATCTTGCTAGCGTAGTAAATAGGATGAAAATATTTGTTTATACGTTGGCCAAGAACGGCTCCTACGGCAATATCACTAGCGTCGCACATAATCTCGAACGGAAGGGTCCAATCGGGCGCCACTAAAATAGGTGAATTGATAAGTTTTTGTTTTATAAAATTAAATGCAGACTTGCATTCGCTATCAAATACAAAATTTGATTCCTCTTCGAAGGGGTGAGTAAGCGGCTTTGTTTTTTTTTTGAAAAATCTTGAATAAAACGCCTATAAAAGCCCGTGTGCCCTAATAAACTCCTAATAGATTTAACATTGGAAGGCGGGGGAAGTTTTTCGATAATTTCAACTTTGGCCTTATCGACCTCCATCCCCTTAGACGAAATCATATGGCCGAGAACCAAACCTTCTTGAACCATGAAGTTGCACTTTTCCCAATTTAAAACAAGATGCGTGTCCTTGCATCGCTGAAGGACACGATCTAAATTACGAATACAGGATGGGAAAGAGCTTCCGAAAACAGAGAAGTCATCCATAAAGACTTTCATAATGTCTCCTACCAGCTCGCCAAAGATTGTCAGCATACATCTTGGGAATGTAGCGTGCACGTTGCAGAGGCCAAATGGCATTTTTCGATATGCGAAGGTACGAAACGGGCAGGTAAAAGTGTTTTTTCTTGGTCATCGGGGGAAATGGGGTTTTGGAAAAACCCAGATAATCCATCAAGAAAACAAAAATACGGATGACCGAACAAACGCTCTAGAATTTGGTCTAAGAAAGGTATTGGGAAATGATCCTTACGGGTGGCGTCATTTAGTTTTCTATAATCGATGCACACCCGCCAACCCGTAACAGTACGAGTTGGGACGAGTTCATTGTGCTCATTCTCCACTACGATAAGACCGCCCTTTTTGGGCACCACGTGAATGGGATTAACCCACGTACTATCCGATATGGGATAAATAATCCCCGCATCTAATAATTTAATAATTTCGACCTTAACAACGTCTTTCATGTTTGGGTTAAGTCGTCGCTGCGGCTGAATAGTTTTGCGGCAATTATCGAGAAGGAAAATCTTATGGGTGCAGAAAGACGGGTTAATTCCTTTGATATCAGAAATTTTGCACACAATTGCGTGGCGATGTTTAAACAAAACTCCCAATAAATCGAAAGTCTCTGATTCGCTCAAATGCGAAGAAATGATAACGGGAAGGGTATTATCTTTTCCCAAAAAGGCGTATTTGAGTGAATCGGGTATGAGTTTGAGTTCAAGGCAGGGCGGTTCTTCTAACGAGGTTTTAATTCCTATGTCTTTCTTACCAATTGGTTCGAAAGGCAAGTCTATAGAGGTATCCTCATCGCATTTAAAATTTTCGAGCGCATAAATATTGTCGTATAAAAAAGTAGAATCTAAAATAGGGGAAGAACAATCTCCGAGATATATGTCTAAATTATAACAAAAGTCATCGCTCGATGACGAGTCTCCTATGAAGGGATTAATAGAGAAAGTAACTTCGTCATCTCCTACCCGAAGGAGGAGACGACCGTTACTGACATCAATTAATGCGCGGGAGGTGGCGAGAAAAGGGCGACCGAGTATAATTGGTACATCGGTGTCCTCCTCGATGTCCAAGATGATGAAGTCTACCGGAAAGATAAACTTATCAACTCAGACAAGTACGTCCTCCACTACCCCGACGAGAAACTTAACCGAGCGATCCGCTAGTAGGATTCGCATTCTAGTAGGGGCCGGAGTGCCCGAACCTAATTCTTGAAAGAGCGAGAACGTCATCAAATTAATGCTCGTGCCTAAATCTGCAAGAGCGTATTTTACTAATATATTGCCAAAAAGGCACGGGATGGAGAACCGTCCCGGGTCAATTATTTTAAGGGGCAATTTATTAGTAAGAGCCGCTGAGCAGTCAGTATTTAGAGAAATATGCGAAATATTTTCTAATTTTTGTTTATTGGAAAGAAGTTGTTTTAAATATTTCGCATATTTAGGCATCTGAGAGATTGCCTCGCAAAAGGGAACATTAATATGAATTTGTTTTAATAATAAAATAAATTTTTCATATTGTGCGTCCTTACGTTCACTATTGAGTTTATGCGGATACGGCAAGGGCTTTTAATAATTTTTTCATTTGAAATTTTTAAAGGCGTCGTAATCGAAGAAGGGGGAAGAGGGGTCAGAGGTGAAATATGCACCTGAGGATCGGTCCGTTTTGGATCGATCACCTCCTTTCCGCTACGGAGGGTTATAGCGTTGATATTCTCCCGCGGATTGGGCTCCGTGTTTCCCGGCAGTGCCCCGAGCGAGCGCTCGGACATCATTCGCGCAAGCTGTCCAACCTGGAGTTCTAAGTTTTTTAGCGATCCGGTAATGTTCCGGATATTTGACTCGTTGTCACAACCCGCCTTTTCTCAACGATAAAAATCGTACCAGAGCAAGAGAAAACACGTGCCATGATGCCACGTCGTGCAGCGGATAACTGCACACGTTCAGGCAAAACTCCAGACTTTAGATTTTAAGGAAAATCGTAGATTAATATGAAAGAAAACTGGTTATGTTGAATGGTCGTATCCCTCGGCACGGTGGATCAGCTAGTCCACAATTAAAATTATATTTATACGCAGCAAAAAATACTTTGGTTCAATTAAGTTGACGCCCTAAATGAGCGCAAGTGTCCCCGGGGGACGACTCATGGTATGCACGACTCTAAGGTGAATATAGTATATATGAAAGATAGTGTTTTACGCTGAGGAAAAATAGTGTCATTGTTTTAGAAACATGTTATGCATGGGGTACATATAATAGTTCATTTAGGTTTTAAAATATCTAACATGCAACCTAGCATAAATCCTTCCCAGAGGCAAGTAACCAACCACAAATAGGTAAAAACAGCATTTTAAATTCATACCCAGCATCGCAAGAAGCCACCAGTGGGCGTCAACAACCTGACACAAACCCACTGGCGAGTATGTATGTCTATACAGAAAAGTAAAGAACTAACTCACAAAAACGGGGATCAGCTACCCCAGATACCCAAGAGGTCACCAACAAGCCCCTCCAAAAGAACTAGCCGCTGAACTGGCTACAACCTGGACCTGAGACATTCAAGAAAAGAGCACCTCAGCAAGAAAATAATCAAAAGGCAAATAGAGCAATAGATTAATGAGCAAATAAGAAGAAGAGTTTACCAACCCGGCAACGAACTGCTATAAGCAAGAGAAAAGGGGTGACAGTAAGAAGAGAGTACTGTCTAGAGCACAGCAGAGCACACCAAGTGCGAGCAATAAAACCATTATGCCCTACCAAGGGAGTCTGCAAAAGCAACGAGACATATACATATATGTCAAAAGAAAAGAAAGCATAAACAGGAAAGGGACTAACAGTCCTAACACGTGGGTAAGTGGCAGTGGTCAAAACATGGATCTGAATACATAACCAAAAATCAGATCCAAAAAGGGCTAAGGGGTCAAACAGTGGCAGCTTTAGGGTCCCACACACACCAACCCAAACCGGGGCAAAAGGCGGTGGCCACAGCTCTCCACATAAAACCACCCCTCCAGAGGCCACCAAAACTCCACCACCTGCCACAACCCAAGAGTCGGCATGCAGAAACTAGCCGAACACCCAATGCCCCCCCCCACCCTTGGGAAAGGTCACACTAACGATCCTAAGAAACACACGAACACAAGGCAAAAACTTCGGGTCCAACCAACACGGCCTTGCACGCCTAACCCGAACCAACCCCGAGTCTTCCTGACCCCAAAACCAGCTCAGCACCCAGTGTCGACACGTTGTGTCGACACCACGACAAACATGTGTCGACATAAGGTATTGACACAACCGCTGCTGGTGTCGGCACCAAGTGTCGACACCACCGCTGCTGGTGTCGACACCATGTGTCGACACCCCTGCTGCTGGTGTCGACACCCCTGCAGCTGGTGTCGACACCCCTGCAGCTGGCGTCGACACCAAGTGTCGACACCCCCTGCTGCTGGTGTCGACACCAAGTGTCGACACCCTTACAGCTGGTGTCGACACCAAGTGTCGACACCCCCTCCTGCTGGTGTCGACACCAAGTGTCGACACCCCTGCAGCTGGTGTCGACACCCCCTGCTGCTGGTGTCGACACCAAGTGTCGACACCCCTGCAGCTGGTGTCGACACCAAGTGTCGACACCCCGACTGGCCACCGGCGCCAAACCCAGCAAACAACCAAAACGAGGACGAGGCCTCTCTCTAGAATTTCATCATCCATCGGCAATAGCAACTACTCGACCTGAACCGAACCAAATCTGTCCCTAATAGACACAATCCCTCAGGAAAACTGAGATTTAACAGGAACTTCTCTACACTAACCACGGTATGATCGGGAACGAACCCTAGCGTACACCTAAGATCTAAGCAGGGAAGAGATAAAATTTAATCAAAAAGAAGACAAAGATCAACTTTGGCAAGGATGAGGGAACATCACTTGCCTCAATACCAGAAAAGCTTGGACGACGACTTCCCCCACTCTCGGATCTAGCCGCAGAGCACCAAGCCGAGGAACAGAAAGAATGCAAATCCAGGCGAGGGCAGTCCAGATCCGCTCTCGAAATCGAATTTCGACCGCTAAATCTCCAGGAATCGGCGTCTGAAGGTTAGGGTAGTCCGGCGGTTCTCTTCCTCTCGTACTGGCGGCGGCTTCTTCCAAAAAAAGAGAAAATGAAAGAGGCAAAGAACTGAGCCCTAATTTCTAACCTAAGGCTATATATAGGCATCAGTTTAATTGTAAACAATCAATACATATTAATTACTTACACTCAATATCAAAACGACACGAGACCCGAAACATCTCGGAAATTGATGAAATTCACATCGCAGCTAAAAACCCACGCTACGAACATAACTGCGAAGTCGAAATTAGCATTCGACGAACAAAACCCGGGATATCACCACCCGAAGCCAAAACACAAGCATTCCCTAAGAGGCCCAACCGAGTCATCAAACGGACCCCGGCTAGCTGGGGAATCTTGCTAACAGGATACAAACAGGTTATACAGGGAACCCTAAGAGCTAAGACCCCGCTCTACAACGGCAAAGAGCCGGAAACACGTCATCGTAACGCCAGCCAAAGATCGAACAAAACACAGAAAAACCGGGGGCGTTACAGCCACTCCCCCTAAAAAAAAGTTTTGCCTCGAAACTTTACTCACAACATTCCTATAAAGAAGGAGAGAGAAAGAGCCAAGAAAGGGCTATATATATATAACAATAAAACAGAGCATACCAGGCACAAGATCAGGGAAACAGATGAGGGTGAGCCTCCCTCATAGCCGACTCCAACTCCCAAGTCGCGCTCTCCACATCATGATTCCTCCATAAGACTTTAACCATAGGAATAGTCTTCTTTCACAACGCACGAACTTGAGAATCCAAAATGCGAACAGGCACCTCCACATAAGAAAGATTTAGCTCCAACTGAGGCACCGAATCCAAAACCTTCCTGCCATTTACCACACATTTCCGCAGTTGACTGACGTGAAAGACATCATGCACGCCAGGGAAATTTGCGGGCAAAGCCAGCCTGTAGGCTGATACCCCAATCCGCTCAACAATCGGAAACGGCCCCACGTACCTCGGGTCCAACTTCCTATTCTTGCCAAACCGCTTGACTCCAATCAACGGGGAGACTTTTAAGAACACTGAGTCCCCCACGGCAAATTCCAAGTCCGATGTACGCCGATTGGCGTTCTTATCATACCTCTCCTGGGCTATCCGAAGCTTTTCTCGAATAAGCTTCACAGCGGTTTCCATCTCCTCGAGCGCTTCTGGACCCAACAAAGGTCCCTCGCCAAGCTCAGCCCAAAACAAGGGGGTCCTGCAGCGCCTCCCATACAAAGCTTCAAAAGAAGCCATTTGCAAGCTTTCTTGATAACTGTTGTTATATGCGAATTCCATAAGCCGCAAGCGCTCGTCCCACGCTCCTCCGTGGTCCAGAATATAGCATCGGATCATATCTTCCACAATCTGATTTACTCGCTCCGTCTGACCATTGGTCTGCGGATGATAAGCCGTAGAATGTCTCAAATCTGTACCCAATCCTTCTTGAAGGCTCTTCCAAAAACGAGACGTGAACCTGGAGTCTCGATCTGATATGATACTTATGGGTACACCATGCAATCTGACAACCTCGTCCAGATACAGCTCGACTATCTTCCTCATCGGATAATCGATCTTAAATGGTACGAAATGAGCGCTCTGCGTCAATCTGTCCACGATTACCCAGACTGAATCATGCCCCTTAGGAGATCTCGGTAATCCTGTAATGAAATCCATCGAGATACTCTCCCACTTCCACATCGGAATCTCCAAGGGAGTCAGCTTGCCACCACGCCTCCCATGGCCGGCTTTCACACGCCTGCAAGTGAAACACTCTGAAACAAATCTGGCTATGTCCTTCTTCATCCCATACCACCAGGCAATCTGTTTTAAATCATGATACATCTTGGTAGACCCTGGATGGTAGGCGACACTAGATCTGTGGGCTTCTCTGCACACCATATCCCGAACATCTCCAACCGCGGGGATGCAAAACCTTCCACGGTACCTCAAGGTACCCGCATCATATATAGAGAAATCTGGTAATTCACCTTCTTCAGCTCGAAGATACAAATGCAGGAGATCGGGATCGTCCTTCTGATGTAGTCCCGTAAGCGCAATCCACGAAGGTTCTGCCACTGCCAAGCTACTCTGTGAATCGCAGCTTCCCACAGAAATGTCCATCAAAAGAAACTCTTCCACTAGACGCTCGGTGGAGAGATTGAAAATCTTACCTGACTTCCGACTCAGGGCATCGGCCACCACATTTGCCTTGCCCGGATGATACTGGATTTCAACATCATAGTCGGCCACGTACTCCAACCACCGCCGCTGGCGCAGATTCAATTCTTTTTGAGTGAAGACATACTTCAAACTCTTATGATCCGTGAAAATCTTGCACTGCGCACCATATAGCAAATGCCTCCACAATTTCAGCGCATAGATCACAGCTGCAAACTCCAGGTCATGCGTAGGGTAATTCCTCTCGTGAGTCTTTAGCTGTCTTGACCCGTACGCAATCACCTTCCCGCCCTGCATCAATACACAACCCAGTCCGACATGCGACGCATCCACATATATATCATACTCACTATCTTCAATAGGCAAAGACAAAATTGGAGCAGAACATAACCTTCGTTTTAATTCGTCAAAAGCCTTCTCACACATGCCAACCCATATAAAGGCTACATTCTTCTGCGTCAACTTGGTCAACGACGCTTCTGATTTCTTTGGGGGTAACAGGTCTCGCCCATTCCATAATAGCAGCGATCTTTTATGGGTCCACCGATATTCCCTCCTTATTAATCACATGGCCTAGAAAAGAAACTTGAGGCAACCAAAATTCACATTTGCTCAGCTTGGCGTATAGCTTATGGTCTCTCAGAGTCGCCAAGACCAGCCGCAAATGTCGGTCATGCTCCTCCGCATCCTTAGAATACACCAAAACATCGTCTATAAAGACAATTACAAACTTATCTAGAAAATCCTTGAAAACTCTGTTCATCAAATCCATAAAAGCTGAGGGCGCATTAGTCAAACCAAATGACATAACCAAAAACTCAAAATGCCCATGACGAGAGCGGAACGCCGTCCGCGGAACATCTGACTCCAGAATCCTCAACTGGTGATAGCCCGAACAGAGATCTATCTTGGAAAACACGGCAATACCACGCAGTTGGTCAAACAAATCGTCGATTCGCGGTAAAGGGTACCTGTTCTTAATAGTAACCTTGTTCAGCTCTCTATAGTCGATGCATAACCTCATCGACCCATCCTTCTTTTTAACGAACAGCACTGGTGCACCCCAAGGTGAAGAACTCGGCATTATAAAGCCTTTTGCCAACAACTCATCCAGTTGAATTCGCAACTCTTCCAGCTCTCGCGGGGCCATCCGGTACGGCGCCTTAACAATATGACGCGTGCCTAGCTCCAAATCTATGGCAACCTCGACATCTCGATCAGGTGGAAGACCGAGAAGATCGTCAGGAAACACATCAGAAAAGTCACACACCACAGGAATCTCTTCCAAGCGGGGCACACTAGCAATCGTCCCTACCAGAGAGACCACACAGGCAAAACAGCCAGAATCAAGCAACTTCCGAGCACGCACCGCAGAAATGACTGGAGACTCCTGGAGGGAATACCCATAAACGCTCCCTGGCTGACCATTGTCTTTGACGAAGTCCAAGCGCTTACCCTTGCACTGAATCACAGCATCGTACCTTGACAACCAGTCCATGCCCAAAATAACATCGAAGTCCTCCAGGTCAATCACCTTCAGATCTGCCTTGGCTAGAAAATCTCCCAACAAAATCGGACAATCGAGGACACCCAGGTCCGTAACCAAAGAGTCACCAGAGGGGAACTTAACGCAGAAGGAACCACCAACACGATCAAGGCCCAAACTGAACCGCTCCACGAAGGCTCTAGCCACAAACGAGTGGGTAGCGTCGGAATCGAAGAGAACGTGCGCCCAGCGGTTCTTTACCTTAAATCGTCCTACGAATTGCACACGCATCTAAGGTAACAAGTGCTAAAACGAAAACTACAACAAAAAAAAGAACGTAACGAAACGACTGGGGAGGAGTCAAACCTACGATAACCTGGGTCGAGGTCTTCGTTTCGTCTGCCGAAAGCACATTCAGCTTCCCCTTTCCTTTATCCATTTGCTGAGGCGGTGGCAAAGCTTGAAGGGGAACTGGCTGCAGAATAGGCTGGGTCTGAGGGCACCTTGTCTTGAGATGACCCTTCTGGCCGCACTGAAAACAGACCTTATCTTTTAACCAACAACGGGCAGCCTCATGCCCCTTCCTTCCACACAAGGCACACACCAAGTCTCCCCTGGAAACACCCTAAATCGCGTGCACCTGTTCCTTCTTCTGCGCTCCCAACCTTTTGAAACACTTCTCAAAGGGGTGGCCTGGCCGGCCACAAAAGCTACAAATCTCTTTGATCCTCTTTCTCGAGACAGCATCAGGTTCCTGAGGGCTCTTCCCTCCACCGGGCTTCCGCTTGTCCTTCCTTAACTGTTGGCCTCTATTATTGGCATTCTCAATGGCCTCAACCCTCAAGGCAGCTTCAACCACGCTGGCATAACTGACTGCTCCATAGGCATTCGCTAACTACTGAATGTCGCTTCTTAGTCCACCCAGAAATCGCTTAACTCGGTCTACCTCAACACTCACCAGACCGGAGCAAACCGACTCAACTTACTAAACTCAATCTCATACTCACTAACCGTGAGTTTCCTCTGCTTTAAATGAAGAAAGTCATTCATTAGCCGGTCCCGCTCGACTGAAGGCAGAAACTTACTTAACAACATCACCTTAAATGACTCCCAAGTGCATCCTGCCACTAAGCTCTCTTTCTCCCTCAGCCACCAATTCTTTGATAAGCCCTTGAGCTGGTAGGCAGCGAGCATCACTCTCTGATCATCCGTAATCCCTGAGTAAGAGAACATCTCCTCAATGTTAATCAGCCAGTCATCCAAAATCATGAAATCTGCTTGCCCATCATAAGTAGGGGGCCTAAGCCGCTGAAACTGGGATATGAATGTCATCTCCGGGGGCACCACAACCAAAGGCACGGGGGGAGCAGGAGGGGCAGGAACAGCTACCCCCTCAGCAGGGTCCTGAACTCTCGGAGTCTGTCCCGCCACCGCTGCCACAAGAGACTGAATCTGAGCCTGCATAACCACTACCTGCCTCGATAAGGCCTCGTTACTCTGCCGCAGGTTTTCTACCAATGCCTCGCTCTACGCTCCTGATGTCTCACCATCGAATTGGGGGGTCGATCTCGTCGTAGGACGTCTCGCCATTCTATGATCGCACAAGCTTTAGAGAAAACCTAGCCCAATAGCTAGAACAAAGCTGCCCGGTACAGACAAACACACTTAAATATGAACTTCAACTGTTAAACTTGCTCTGGGATTTGTTTTCACCATGATGATGTTATGCTTAACCTAAGATGGTTTACCACCATCAAACTAACTCATGTGCCTAAACCATGAATGCATGTATTTGTATTCTTTTTGACTCAAAAACATGTGTGTACATATGTCATCTTGCAAATCTTTAGCTTGGCACGTTGTGCTTATGAAATGTTATGCTATGCATGATGTGCTATGCATTCTAAAAAAAGGCCTTAGTGCATGCCATGGGCGGCGTACACATGAAAATGTTATGCATCGCATACTACATAACATTCCCATGCAACGAAAAGAAAACGTGCTAGCCGCATTCATGTGGTGAGGTTATGCATCTCATACTACATAACCCTCACATGTTGCCTCTTATGGTGGATCCATATACAAACACATATTATGCATCCCATACTACATAATATGCCCTGTATACTTCTTTATGCTCATGAGTGTAGTGTTCGTGCTTCGGCCAAGACGTGCTGATGACATATCGGTGTGTGAATAGCATGATGCTAACCACTAATGCAGACAAGGTAAAGGTTGCCCAACCATTTGTCAAGCAACCTCCCTCTGATACCAACTGTCACAACCCGCAGTTTCTCAATGATAAAAATCGTACCAGAGCAAGAGAAAACACGTGCCGTGATGCCACGTCGTGCAGGGGATAACTGCACACGCTCAGGCAAAACTCCAGAATTTAGATTTTAAGGAAAATCGTAGATTAATATGAAAGAAAACCGGTTATGTTGGATGGTCGTATCCCTCGGCACGGTGGATCAGCTAGTCCACAATTAAAATTATATTTATACGCAGCAGAAAATACTTTGGTTCAATTAAGTTGACGCCCTAAATGAGCGCAGGTGTCCCCGAGGGACGACTCATGGTATGTATGACTCTAAGGTGAATATAGTATATATGAAAGATAGTGTTTTACGCTGAGGAAAAATAGTGTCATTGTTTTAGAAACATGTTATGCATGAGGTACATATAATAGTGCCTTTAGGTTTTAAAATATCTAACATGCAACCTAGCATAAATCCTTCCCAGAGGCAAGTAACCAACCACAAATAGGCAAAAACAACAGTTTAAATTCATACCCAGCATCGCAAGAAGCCACCAGTGGGCGTAAACAACCTGACACGAACCCAATGATGAGTATGTATGTCTATACAGAAAAGTAAAGAACTACCTCACAAAAATGGGGATCAGCTACCCCAGCTACCCAAGAGGTCACCAACAAGCCCCTCCAAAAGAACTAGCCGCTGAACTAGCTACAACATGGACCTGAGGCATTCAAAAAAAGAGCACCTCAGCAAGAAAACAATCAAAAGGTAAATAGAGCAATAGATTAATGAGCAAATAAGAAGAAGGGTTTACCAACCCGGCAACGAACTACTATAAGCAAGAGAAAAGGGGTGACAGTAAGAAGAGAGTACTGTCTAGATTACAGTAGAGCACACCAAGTGCGAGCAATAAAACCATTATGCCCTACCAAGGGAGTCTGCAACAGCAACGAGAGATATACATATATGCCAAAAGAAAAGAAAGCATAAACAGGAAAGGGACTAACAGTCCTAACACGTGGGTAAGTGGCAGTGGTCAAAACATGGATCTGAATACATAACCAAAAATCAGATCCAAAAAGGGCTAAGGGGTCAAACAGTGGTAGCTTTAGGGTCCCACACACACCAACCCAAACCGGGGCAAAAGGCGGTGGCCACAGCTCTCCACATAAAACCACCCCTCCAGAGGCCACCAAAACTCCACCACCTGCCACAACCCAAGAGTCGGCATGCAGAAACTAGCCGAACACCCAATGCCCCCCCCCCCAGGGAAAGGTCACACTAACGATTCTAAGAAACACACGGACCGAAGGCAAAAACATCGGGTCCAACCAACGCGGCCTTGCACGCCTAACCCGAACCAACCCCGAGTCCTCCTGACCCCAAAACCAGCTCAGCACCCAGTGTCGACACGTTGTGTCGACACCACGACAAGCAGGTGTCGACACAAGGTATCGACACAACCGCTGCTAGTGTCGACACCCTTGCTGCTGGTGTCGACACCAAGTGTCGACACCCCTGCAGCTGGTGTCGACACCAAGTGTCGACACCCCCTGCTGCTGGTGTCGACACTAAGTGTCGACACCCCTGTAGCTGGTGTGGACACCAAGTGTCGACACCCCCTGCTGCTAGTGTCGACACCAAGTGTCGACACCCCTGCAGCTGGTGTCGACACGAAGTGTCGACACCCCCCTGCTGCTGGTGTCGACACCAAGTGTCGACACCCCTGCAGCTGGTGTCGACACAAAGTGTCGACACCCCCCTGCTGCTGGTGTCGACACCAAGTGCCGACACCCCTGTAGCTGGTGTCGACACCAAGTGTCGACACCCCCTGCTGCTGGTGTCGACACCAAGTGTCGACACCCCTGCAGCTGGTGTCGACACCAAGTGTCGACACCCCCCTGTTGCTGGTGTCGACACCAAGTGTCGACACCCCTGCAGCTGGTGTCGACACCAAGTGTCGACACCCCCTGCTGGTGTCGACACCAAGTGTCGACACCTCGACTGGCCACCGGCGCCAAACCCAGCAAACAACCAAAACGAGGACGAGGCCTCTCTCTAGAATTTCATCATCCATCGGCAATAGAAACTACTCGACCTGAACCGAACCAAATCTGTCCCTAATAGACACAATCCCTCAGGAAAACTGAGATTTAACAGGAACTTCTCTACATTAACCACGGTATGATCAGGAACGAACCCTAGCGTACACCTAAGATCTAAGCAGGGAAGAGATAAAATTTAATCAAAAAGAAGACAAAGATCAACTTTGGCAAGGATGAGGGAACATCACTTGCCTCAATACCAGAAAAGCTTGGACGGCGACTTCCCCCACTCTCGGATCTAGCCGCAGAGCACCAAGCCGAGGAACAGAAAGAATGCAGATCCAGGCGAGGGCAGTCCAGATCCACTCTCGAAATCGAATTTCGACCGCTAAATCTCCAGTAATCGGCGTCTGAAGGCTAGGGTAGTCCGGCGGTTCTCTTCCTCTCTTACAGGCGGCGGCATCTTCCAAAAAAAGAGAAAATGAAAGAGGCAAAGAATTGAGCCCTAATTTCTAACCTAAGGCTATATATAGGCATCAGTTTAATAGTAAACAATCAATACATATTAATTACTTACACTCAATATCAAAATGACACGAGACCCGAAACATCTCGGAAATTGATGAAATTCACATCGCAGCTAAAACCCACGCTACGAACACAACTGCGAAGTCGAAATTAGCATTCGAAGAACAAAACCCGGGATATCACCACCCGAAGCCAAAACACAAGCATTCCCTAAGAGGCCCAACCGAGTCATAAAACGCACCCCGGCTAGCTGGGGAATCTTGCTAACAGGCTACAAACAGGTTACACAGGGAACCCTAATAGCTAAGACCACGCTCTACAACGACAAAGAGCCGGAAACACGTCATCGTAACGCCAGCCAAAGATCGAACAAAACACAGAAAAATCGGGGGCGTTACACTCGTTGGAAGCGATATATTTAGAAAAATTCTCCTCCATCGGGAAGGGTTTTGGAAGAGGGGGAGGCGGAAGAAATCCGGGCGCGAAAGAATTGGGCGGGCGCTGCACATTATTCGCATTACTCCATGAGAATTTGGGGTGGTTCCTCCAACCTGGATTATAGTTATTGCTATAACGGTTGTTGTTGGGGATGAAGGAAGGTCGCCCAGCATTTCCCACGTAGTCTACGAATTCATTCGATACGCCGGCATTAGGGGGAATCACCCAAGGCGGAGTGGTGGAGGCAGCAGACATTTCCGCCACCTGCTTCGTGGCGCGTCAGGGGTCTTATTATTCATGGTACCCCCAGCAGTCGCGTCAATCATTTGACGCGTCTGATAGTTAAGCCCATTGTAGAAGATTTGGACCTGCAACCACGCAGGCAGCTCGTGGTGCGGACACTTGCCGAGAAACTCTTTAAAGCACTCCCAAGTCTCAAATAGAGACTTGGAATCGTTCTGCATGAACGAAGAAATGTCCGCCTGCAACTTTGCAGTTTTGGCGGGCGGAAAATACTTCGTTAAGAACCGTTCCGCAAGCTCGACCCAGGTGGTGATACATCCTCATGGGAGGGAATTCAACCACGCCTTAGCTTTGGATCTGAGGGAGAATGGAAAAAGGCACAAATGAATGGCGTCATCAGTGACGCCATTAATCTTAAAAGTATCGCAAATTTCCAAAAAACTAGACAAATGGACGTTCGGGTCCTCATCCGGCAGTCCATCGAACTACACGACATTTTGGATCATTTGGATAACACTCGATTTGATCTCAAAATTATTGTTCGCCACCGTCGGGCGAACAATACTGGACCCAGTATCGTCCAAATTCGGTCGGGCGTAATATGACATTGTACGCTCAATGGCCGCGTTCGGATTGGTGTCTGCCATAGCAACGGCAGAGGGTTCTCCGATGGATTCTTCGGGATCCAAAGAGGGATTTCGGCGTTGTGACCGAAAACACGCAAGCGAGCGTTCGATCTCATGATCGAAATCCAAATTTTCGGACTCCAAAGGCTGTGCACGGGTCATACACCCTAAAATAGAAAGTAGAAAATTAACTTCTTTTTTTTTGGATTTTGAACAAAAATTTTTAAGTTTTTTTTTTAGTTTTTTAGAAATAAAGGTAAAAGCAATAGACTTCGGATTCGAAATAACAACTCAAAGATTGTCCCCGGCAACGGCGCCAAAAACTTGATGTAGCCCGCGAACAGACTCTTATGTGGGTGGTTGGTTCGATGAGTCGATCGCCGCGGGCTTGCTTAGGTAGGCAAGTGCACCTATCGCAAGTAATACAGAATATTCGGGGGAATATCCAGATCGTAAATTTCCCGGGAACGGGTTGATTATCCATACTACTCCGAAAGCACTATTATTTTACCGAAATAGTAAGTTGTTGATTTTAACTAAAATAGGACGAAAATAGATTAATATTAAAGACGATGAAGTGATAACACTCAGTATCGAATTACGTTAGGATTAAAAATAGATTTAAATAACTAGAGATCTACAGTTTAAATTTAATTAAAGCGGAAACTTGGTCGTGGAGGTTCCAAAAGTATGAGCTCACCTATCTCTAGGAATATCGCTCACCTGGACATTAAGACTATTCGACCGGGCTCTTGTCCGACGAAGGATTCCTCTTAATGCCCGCAGTATGCTAAGAACCCCTCTATTGGGTGGGGAACCCAATCCGGTAGAGTTAGCACGCCTCCTCTCTCGAGGGTTAGTGCGGAACTCTCTTTACCCAGGGGTGATCAGTCCATACGCACGGCCTCTCGACTAGCTAGCGTATGGATAACGGAAATAGAGCCCACACATCGATATGTGGTTCTATGCATTGTTAACCCGGGGTAAACCTTAAGTTTTTAATTAAATAGAAAAATAAGACTTTTAGTTATTTAAAACATTTTTTAAATCCCAATGCTCTTCGATACCGAGGTCTAAAAGCGATTAGCCACTCATCGGAATGAGGATAGCTTATGAGTTTGGTTAGGCGAGCGTTCTAAACTATTCGCTGAAGGATTATAAAGAAAATAAGAAGAAAAAACAAGATGACCTAATATTAGAACAGTTACTACAAATAAACGCACTCGCACTCATCCAAACACATAATAAAGAGACAAAAATAAAACTAAGTTACAAGTAAGCGAAAATTGCATAATTGAAATTGCAAGTCCCACTCAAACGAGTGGGCGGGAAATATAAGCTGAAAATTTGCAAGTCCTACTCAAACGAGTAGGACTGAAATGAAAGCAAGACCTACTCAAACGAGTAGGCGGAAATAAATGCGATTACAAGTCCATTTCAAATATTTACAGGGAAATAAACTCCGGCCATTTAACTCCTAGCGAGTAGGCGGAAGATAAAAACCTGTCATTTAACTCGAATGAGTAGGCGGTAAATAAAAACTGAAAATGACATGTCCTACTCAAATGAGCAGGAGGGAAATGAAGTCCGACCATTTAACTCCTAGCGAGTAGGCGGAAGTAAAAACAACAAGTCCTACTTGAATAAAATCCAGCCATTTAACTCAAATGAGTAGGCGGGAAATAAAAACACACAAGTCCTAATTGAATAAAATCCAGCCATTTAACTCAAATGAGTAGTCGGAAAATAAAAACACACACACTTGTTGAAATTAAAACACACACACACACACACGACAAAAAATGAAATACTCACACTGCAGAAAGTAAATACTCACACTTGCAAATCTTACTCAAATGAGTAGGTGAAAAATTAAAGACACGTCATTTAACTCTTAACGAGTAAGCGGAAATAAATGCGCACACACACACACTCTACATAATTAGAGAAAGCAATAAACTTATCTCATACACACACGCACGCAGGCGAAAAAATTAAGAAAAACAAAGTTGTTGAAAAATTAAAACAACTGCATTTCTAACGCTAGAATGCCATAAAAATGCATAAAAAGACAAAATAAAAATTGTTTGAGCAAATAGTTTTCAAATTAAGGTGAGAAAAGCAAGTGCTTGAAAAATTAAAACATATGCATTTTTACCATTAAATTTTGACAGAAATGCATAAAAAGTGAAAATAAAAATTATTCGAGCAAAAATATTTTTTTTATGTAATTGTTAAAATCAAAGTTCTAAAAAAATTTATAATAATGCTTTATACATTCTTATAACTATGAAAAACGGGTTAAAAAGTGGAAGAAAGCTAAAAAGAGGCGGCAGTTTTATATTCAAAACAAAGAAAAAGCTAAGTTAAGAGGAATGGAAACCACTTTTTTATCGTTTTACAAGTTCATAAAAACGTATTTGGAAGCTTAAAGATTCTAAGTCTAATCAATTCTGATAAGAAAAATGGCTATAGTAACGGCTAGGAAGTTTGATAAAAATGAAAATAAAGCGAGCAGTTTTTCATTTTAAAATATAAATTTTGCAATTTTAACTCATACACGCACACACGCATTATGAAAATGAAACCTAAAGTACGTAAGATTGATGAAAAGGAGGCCTTCAAAGACATTCTAAAGCATTGTAAGGATAAGAAAAATAATGATTTTATTAATAAAACATGTTGATTACAAAAGCTTAAATAAACAAACTTCAAAAGGAGGGAGGGGAGAATCCTTACATAGCACTACAATAGCTCCAAACAGCAGCCCTTACTCATCAAAATGGTTCAAAAATTTGGAACCCTTAACTCATACAGCAGCTGCCCTTTTATAGACAAAAATTTCCAAGTACACGCCCTCCAACACAGGCGTGTCGGGGGGGGGGGCGTGTCAGCACTATTTATCAGCAGATTTCGGTGGTCTACAGTGATTTGACATTGCGGCTGAAAATGCGGCGGTCACGCCCCCGGTCACGGGCGTGACGGTGGGCGTGTCGACTGTATTTATCATCAGAATTCGGCGATTTGACGGCATTGTTAACTTCGGGAGGTCCACGTGGAAGTCACGCCCCTTGTCACGGGCATGACGGGGGCGTGTCGGGGACGTTGAACTGGGCGTCGTTTGCATCGAAAGTCGTCGGCGGCGGTTTGTCGGGCCAGTGGAGGAGTCACGCCCTAGGGTCATCTTGACATGGGCGTGTTGGTTGAGTCGACGATCGTCGAGTGAAGAATGTCGAGAGATGGTCACGGGCTTCGGCACGGGGCGTGTCGGGCTGACACGGGCATGGCGCTCATCGGACACGGGCGTGTCCCTGTTGGGTCGACGAACGTCGAGCAAAAAATCGTCGAGCTGGAGCCGTGATCGTCGACCGGAATGACACGGGCGTGTCGAATCATTTAACACGGGCGTGTCACTGTCGGCTCAATGAACGTCGAGCGCAAAATGTCGACATGGATGGCACGGGCCTAGAACACGGGGCGTGTCAACCGATACGGGCGCGTGGCCAGGCGTGTCCATCAATTTCATCCAAAAATTGCTGATTTCCACTGTTTTGACGTGTCACGCCCTTGTCACGGGCGTGACCAACAGGACACGGGCGTGACACATGATTTTTCTGGCAAAAATTCTGAAAATTTCTGAAAAATAAAATAAACTAAGTTAGCAAAATATATATAATAAAAGGAGCATTTTATTAAAGAAATTGAACCTAAAACAACAAAAGCAAATGAAAACTATTTAAATAATTAACATGAAAATAGGTATATTTACAACTCATCAAGCGTCATCCATTTTCGGGGCTAGTTGATTCGGCAAGTGAGTTGTTACACACTCCTTAAAGGATTTCAACTTCCATAACCACCGTCCTACTGTCTTAATCGACCAACACCCTTTGTGGGTTCCACGTTAGCGCAGTTAGGCACCGTAACCCGACTTCCGGTTCATCCTGCATCACCAATTCTGCTTACCAAAAATGGCCCACTTGGAGCCCTCGATTCAATGACATGTGGCTCAACAAAGAAGCTAAGCCATCCTACATATTTAAAGTTTGAGAATAGGTCGAGGGCATTGTGCCCCTGATGCCTCTAATCATTGGATTTACCTGATAGAACTCTGCACAAGGATCCATCTATCCTGAGGGAAACTTCAGAGGTGTTGAAGTACAAGACCGGGCCGTCTAAGTCTGGCGTGTTGTAGACCGCACAGTCTTTTGGATACTCTCCAGCGGTTTGTTTCCAGAATATTATTGTTTGTAGTCCAAGCAGTCTGGTGGCTTCTCTCAGGCAGATTGGAGACCGGGTGGTCTAGCGGTCTCCCAATGCGACTTGTGTTCCTTCTTCTGGTGTTGTCGAGTGGTTAACACATATGTCTAACCGCGCGGCCTGTTCGGTTTAAATTATTTCTAGCCGCACAACTCTGTAAATTTTTAGTCCCACATTGTTTACATGTACTCTCTCCTCTCTCCTCCATTCTATAAAAGGGAGGTCATACCTTTGTAAAGACACACTTTTTGGATAATAAAACTTTCAATTATTCAAATTTCGGCTTGATTTCTAGTCGTATGTTCGCTACTCTCACAGGGTATCAGAGCAAGCGATCGATTCGACCTGATTCCTTTGGCTCTTCTGTCCGCGCGGCTTGTTCTCTGTCCACGCGACTTCTTTGCCTTGTCGCTACCCTATTTGCGCGGCTTCCTTCCCTCTTTTTTGCGACCTGTTTTCGCGGGCTCTCTTTCCTTCCGCTTCCTCTTCTCTGTTCGGCCGCTCTCTCTTCTGTTCGCGCGGTCTTCCCTATTCGCGCGAATTATTTCCCTGTGCTTTGGTCTGCTTCCTGGTCGTGGCTCCTCTTGTTGCTGGTGTGCTGACACCGTGACTGTTGAAGCTTCTTCTCTTTAGCCCGCTGCGGTTTTTTTCTTTTTCGCTTCGGTCTTCTTCTCTCATCGCGGCCTCCTCCTTTGTTCGCGCGGCTTAATCCCTTTTCTATCCGCGCGCCATGTCTTCTACTCGCGCGGTTTCCTGTGTTTCTCTATGGACAATTTCGGTCTCTCCACCCCAGTCATCTCTACCTCCACCACTCCTGTGGCTCCTCCTACTCCTACTCCTTCCGGAAACCTTAGCACTGTTTCTAAATTAGTTGGTTCCAACTATCCGGATTAGAGCGTTTCTTTCACCTTTCTTCTTTGCTCTCAGTGCAAACGTCATCACCTCACTGATGACCCTCCTCCTCCTAACTCTGCTCAATTCGATGACTGGGATGCGAGTGATGCGCTTGTCCGCAATTGGCTGTCCAACAGCCTCTCTGATGAATGCCTTCCCGTTATCTGCCATGATGAGACTGTCAAAGCTGCATGGCTTCACCTCGCTGCTCTCTATTCGAAGGGGGGCCAAACGTCCCGCTTTTATACTCTCTATGCGTAACTCTTCGCCCATCGTTCTGTCTCCTACTGCAGCTTATCAGTAGGTTCAGGCTCTTGGCGCCAAGATCCTCCAGAATCTCCCCTTCTCCGCGGACTTGGCAGAGTAGTACAAGCACTTCCAGGAACTCCTGGTTTTTTGTTATCTTCTACGCCTTTCCTGCTCCTTTGATATGATCTTCCAGCAAATATTGGGCGAGACAGAGTCTCCTACTTTGGATGCCACCGTGGCTCGCATCGCCGCTGTTACTTCGCTGCTCCAGCGTCCTCTATTGTCCTCTCCTCCTCCACATGACTCCTATGCTCACCAGGCTCAGCGGGGTGGCCCCAATGGCCGCAGCCATACAGGAGGGCGGGGTTCGTCCAGGTTCCTCTGCTCTCATTGTGGTCGTACCGGCCATTCTGTTGACCGCTGTTGGCAGAAACATCCTTATCTTCGCCCCTCCGGTGATGCATCTTCCTCAACTTCCGCCTCCTCTCGGCCTTCTTCCTCTGTGGCCACGACTTCAGGTAGTGCCCACGTCGCTACCCAAGGTAAATGGCTGATTGACTCTGGTGCTACAAATCACATGACCGACAATCCTCACTGCTTCACTCTCCATGAAACACATGATTGGTTGCCCCCGGTTCATGTTGCAGATGGTTCCCCTTCCCCGGTTCATGGGACGGGCATGGTTCAAGTCACCCCGTCGCTTTGCCTGTCGGACACCATCTATGTCCCGAAGTTCCCTTGCAATTTATTATCTATTACTACTTTATGCAAGCAACTTCAGTGCTCCATCTTATTCACTCCGACTTCTTATTCTTTCAAGGACCCGAGGACCCAACGGACGATTGCTACTGGGACTGAGAGCGGCGGACTCTACGTACTCGATAATGTTTCTGCTCTGTCTGCCTACTCCTCTTCTTCTACAGATCTGCTTCAATGGCATCTTCGCCTTGGGCATCCTCCTTCTCGGATTCTTCGTCAGCTTCTGTCCCACTTAGCTCAGACCAGTTCTCCGCTCCATTGTGATGCCTATCAGCTTGGTGTTGAAGTATTAGATCGGGCGGCCTGTTGAAGTATTAGACCTGGAGGCCTTGCAATCTTGTCTGGCGGGTTGTTGACCGCGCGGTCTAGCGGTTCCTTTCCAGCAGGTTCGTATTCAGACTGTTGCTGTTTGTAGTCCGAGCGGTCTGGCGGTCTCTCTCAGAAGCCTGGAGACCGGGCGGTCTATCGGTCTCCTATTGCCGCATGTTCTCTTCCTGCTGGAGTTGCCGAGCAGTTAGCCCATTTGTCTAACCGCGCGTCCTGTGCGGTCTCTTTAATTTCTAGCCGCTCAGCCCTGTACATTTTTAGTCCCACATTGTTTGTTTGTACTCTCTCTTATCTCCTCCATTCTATAAAAGGGAGGTCATACCTTTGTAAATGATATCTTTTTGGATAATAAAACTTTCAATTATTCAAATTTCTGCCTGTTTGTTAGCTGCGTGTTTGCTACTTTTACATGGTATCAGAGCACTCAGTCCTTTCCTCCTGATTGAGCTCTATCTGCGCGTGCGGCTTGTTTCTTCTTTCCGCGACCTGTTCTCGCGGCTTGTTTTCTCTTCTGACCGCTACCCTATTCGCGTGACCTATCCATGTTCGTGCGACTTTCTTCTGTCTATTCTCGACCTGTTCTCTCGGGTCCCGTGCTTCCTCTTCTCTTATGTTCGCTCGGACTCTTTCAGTTCGCGCGACCTCTTTCCCTGTGCCATGGTCAGCTTCCTGGCCGCTGGTGTTCTGCTACCGTGCCATTACAGCTTCTTCTATTTAGCCCGTTGCGGTTTCATCCTTGTTCGCTGCGGTTTCTTTCTTGTGTCCCGGCCTCCACCTTAGGTCGTGCGACTTTCTCTTCTTTTTCTCTCCCCGCGGCTTCTCTTCTTTTTGTGCGGTTTCCTGCCTTCTCTATGGCCAATTCCGGTCTCTCCACCCCCGTTATCTCTACCTCCACCACCCCTCCTGCTCCTCCTCCTCCTCCTTCGGGCAACCTTGGCACGCTTTCTAAACTTGTTGGCTCCAACTATCCCGATTGGAGCGTTTCTTTCACTTTTCTTCTTCGCTCTCAGCGCAAGCGTCATCACCTCACTGATGACCCTCCTCCTCTTAACTCTCCTCAATTTGATGACTGGGATGCGAGTGATGCCCTTGTACGCACTTGGCTGGCCAACAGCCTTTCTGATGAGTGCCTTCACGTCATTCACCATGATGAGACGGCCAAGGTTGCTTGGCTTCACCTAGCTGCTCTCTATTCGAAGGGGGGCCAGACGTCCCGCATTTATACTCTTTATGTGGACCTCTTCGCCTGCCCTTCCATGTCTCCCACTGCGGCTTATCAGCAGGTTCAGGCATTTGGCGCAGAGATCCTCCATAATCTCCCCTTCTTCGCGGACTTGGCCGACCAGCACAAACACTTCCATGAACTCCTAGTTGTTTGTTATCTTCTCCGTCTTCCTGATTCCTATGATCTGATCCGCCAGCAGATCTTGGGTGATACAGAGTCTCCCACTGTGGATGTCATCGCAGGTCGCATTGCCGTTGTTACTTCACTGCTCCAGCGTCCGCTGTTGACCTCCCCCCTTCCCAGGACTCCTATGCTCACCAGGCTCAGCGGGGGGGGGGGGGGGGGGGGGCGTAGTGGCCACAGCCACTCAGGCGGGCGCGGTTTGTCCAAGTTCCTCTACTCTCACTGTGGTCTTACAGGCCATTCTGTTGACCGCTGCTGGCAGAAACATCCTCATATTCGCCCTTCTGGTGATGCACCTTCCTCGACCTCCGCCTCCTCTCGGCCGTCTGCCTCTGTGGCCACGATTTCAGGTAGTGCCCACGTCATTACACAAGGTAAATGGCTGATTGACTCGGGTGCTACAAATCATATGACTGGCAACCCTCATTGCTTCTCTCTCCTTAAAACGCATGACCGACTGCCCCCGGTTCGTGTGGCAGATGGTTCACCGTCCCCGGTTCATGGGACGGACATGGTTCAAGTCACCCCGTCGCTTCGCTTGGAGGACACTCTCTATGTCCCGAAGTTCCCGTGCAATTTATTATCTGTTACTACTTTATGCCGACAACTTCAGTGCTCCGTCTTATTCACTCCTACTTCTTTTTCTTTTCAGGACTCGAGGACCCGTCGGACGATTGCTACTAGGACTGAGAGCGGCGGCCTCTACTTGCTCGACAACGTTTCCGCTCTGTCCGCCTACTCCTCCTCCTCTACAGATCTGCTTTAATGGCATCTTCGCCTTGGACATCCTCCTCCTCGGATTCTTCGACAGCTTCTGCCCTGCTTACCTCCGACCAGTTCTCCACTCAACTGTGATGCGTGTCAGCTTGGCAAACATCATCGCTCCTCCTTCCTGCCGAAGCAAGGTCGTGGCTCCTCTCGCCCGTTTGATCTCATTCATTCTGATATCTGGGGTCCTGCTCCTACCCTCACCGTTGGTCGGGGTAGTTCCTACTTTGTAATGTTTATCGATGATTTTTCTATATGTACGTGGGTGTATCTGTTAAAAGATCGCTCTGAACTCTTTTCTATCTGGCAATCTTTTTATTCTATGATTAAAACTCAATTTGACATTTCTATTAAAGTTTTTCGCTCTGATAATGCTAAGGAATATCTTAGTCATGAGTTCTCCTCCTTCTTTCGGCAACATGGTCTTGTTCATCAAACCACCTGTGTTTACACCTCCCAGCAAAATGGGGTGGCGGAGCATAAAAACCGTCACATCCTTGATGTCGCTCGCACTCTCATGATGCAGATGCAAGTTCCCCGCTCCTACAGGGGCTACGCTGTGTTCCTCGCCTGCTATCTCATTAATCGCCTTCCCTCCACGGTTCTCCACGGCAAGACCCCCTTCTACATTCTGTACCCCCGCAAGAAACCTTTTCCTCTCCCTCTCCGTGTCTTTGGGTGTATGGCTTTTGTACACGCTCCGTTCGCTACCCGTGACAAGCTTTCGCCCCGTTCCACCAAGTGTGTCTTTTTGGGGTACTCTACCACTCAAAAAGGCTATTGTTGTTTTGACCCCGTTCTGCGCAAACAATTTGTGTCCGCAGACGTGACATTCTTCGAGAATGCATCCTACTTCTCTCTTGACTCCCCTCTTCCTCCTGATGTCTCTGCTTCTCCACCACCTCTCTCCGTTCCTTCCACGCCTATCAACGTCTCCCTTCTTACCTCATCTCCTCCTCCGTCTCCTCCTCTGTCCGTCTCACCCCCTACACCTACTCCATCTTCTCCGCAGCTGTCTCTCTCTAGTCCCGGGCCAGCCTTCTTTGCCACGGACGCTCCGGTCGCTGAGGCACGCGTTGACCTGGATCTTCCCATTGCTCTTCGCAAAGGGGTGCGGGCGTGTACTCAACAGCCGCTTGTGGCGGTTGTTTCCTATGATCGGCTTTCTCCTTCTCGCAGGTGTTTTATCTTGGCTATCTCCGCTGCTACCACTCTCCGCACCTACAAGGAGGCTCTTGCTATTCCTCATTGGAAATCTTCCATGGATGAAGAGATGACTACTATTACTGAAAGGGGTACCTGGACCCTTGTTCCTCCACCAGTGGGTACTGATATGGTTGGCTGTCGCTGGGTATTTGTTGTGAAATTTTGCCCCAATGGCACTGTGGATCGCTACAAGGCCCGGCTGGTGGCCAAAGGCTTCACTCAGTCTTACGACATTGATTACTTTGACACTTTCTCTCTAGTTGCTCGCCTCAGCACCATCCGGGTTCTTCTCTCTGTGGCTGTTAACCGAGATTGGGCTATTTCCCAACTTGATGTCAAGAATGCCTTTCTCTATGGAGATCTTCAGGAGGACGTCTACATGGAGCAACCTCCTGGGTATGTTGCTCAGGGGGAGACCAGAGTATGCCGTTTGAAGAAGGCCATTTATGGCCTAAAGTAGAGCCCTCGGGTGTGGTTCGACAAGTTCAGTGGCATTGTGCCTACCATCAGCTTTGCAAGGAGTTCTGCCGATCACACCTTATTTATTCGCAAAACCGCCTCGGGACTGGTGGTTTTGGCAGTGCATGTGGATGATATTCTTCTAACTGGCGATGACCAAGCTGGGGTGGACTTAACGAAGAAACACCTCCGTCAACAACTGGTCACGAAGGATATGGGCTCCGCGAAATACTTTTTGGGGATAGAAATCTCTCGGAAGCTTGACTCGTTGGTTCTCTCCCAATGGAAGTATGCTCTTGATCTTCTAAAAGAGGCAGGATTGACAGGTGCCAAACCGGCCCGGTTTCCCATGGCTATTGGAGAAGACAAAACATGGATGGATGACTCGCCTCTTCTATCTGATGTAACGAGGTACAGACGTTTGGTGGGCAAACTCATCTATCTCACGGTGATCAGACACGACATCTCCTATGATGTAGGCAAGGTTAGTCAGTTTATGCAAGCTCCCAGGGAGTGCCATCTTCAGTTTGCCTTGAAGATTTTAGAGTATGTCAAAGAAGCACCAGACAAAGGGTTAATCTTTCAGAAGAATGGTCATCTGAGGGTTGAAGCCTACTCAGATTCAAGCTATGCAGATGATAAAGACGATCGTAAATCCACATCAGGTTTTTGTACTTTTGTTGGAATTAATCTTGTGAGTTGGAAGAGCAAGAAACAGTCTGTTGTCTCTAGATCCAGCGCAGAAGCCGAATACCGGAATATGGCGTCAACCACGTGTGAGTTAAAGTGGTTGCGGGGTCTCATGCTTGACCTAGGAGAGGTCTGTGACTATCCTCCTCCTATGTTATGTGACAACAAGGACGCTATATACATATCCAAAAATCCGGTCTTCCATGAGAGAACAAAGCATATAGAGGTTGACTACCACTTCATTCGGGAGGAGGTTTTGAAGAAACAGATTTGTACTCCGTTTGTCACCTCTGACAAAGAATTGACGGATATCTTCACAAAACTGGTCTCTACTTCCTTCTTCCACATTTGTGACAAGCTGGGCATGATTGATATCTATGCTCCAGCTTGAGGGGGAGTGTTGAAGTATTAGACCGGGCGGCCTGTTGAAGTATTAGACCGGGCGGCCTTGCGGTCTTGTCTGGCGGGTTGTTGACCGCGCAGTCTAGCGGTTCCTTTCCAGCAGGTTCGTATTCAGACTGTTGTTGTTTGTAGTCTGAGCGGTCTGGCGGTCTCTCTCAGAAGCCTGGAGACCGGGCGGTCTATCGGTCTCCTATTGCCGCATGTTCTCTTCCTGTTGGAGTTCCGAGCGGTTAGCCCATTTGTTTAACCGCGCGGCCTGTGCGGTCTCTTTAATTTCTAGCCGCTCAGCCCTTTACATTTTTAGTCTCAGATTGTTTGTTTGTACTCTCTCCTATCTCCTCTATTCTATAAAAGGGAAGTCATACCTTTGTAAATGATATCTTTTTGGATAATAAAACTTTCAATTATTCAAATTTTTGCCTGTTTGTTAGCTGCGTGTTTGCTACTTTTACACTTGACAAACATCATCGCTCTTTCTTCCCGCCGAAACAAGGTCGTAGCTCTTCTCGCCCGTTTGATATCATTCATTCTGATGTCTGGGGTCCTGCTCCCACCCTCACCGTTGGTCGGGGTAGTTCCTACTTTGTAACTTTTATTGATGATTTCTCTAGATGTACCTGGGTGTATCTATTAAAAGATCGCTCTGAACTCTTTTCTGTCTGGCAATACTTTTATTATATGGTTAAAACTCAGTTTGATATTTCTAATAAAGTCTTTCGCTCTAATAATACTAAGGAATATCTTAGTCATGAGTTTTCCTCTTTTTGTATGCAACATGGTCTTGTTCATCAGACCAGCTGTGTTTACACCTTCCAGCAAAATGGGGTAGCGGAGCGTAAAAACCGTCACCTCCTTGATGTCACTCGCACTCTCATGACGCAGATGCAGGTGACTCGCTCCTACTGGGGGCTATGATGTACTCCTCGCCCGCTATCTCATCAATCGTCTTCCCTCTACGGTTCTCCACGGCCAGACCCCCTTCTCCATTCTCTACCCGAGCAAGGAACCATTTCCTCTCGCTCTCCATGTCTTTGGGTGTACGACTTTTGTACACGCTCTGTCTGCCACCCGTGACAAGCTTTCCCCCCGTTCCACGAAGTGTGTCTTTTTGGGTTACCCTACCACTCAGAATGGTTATTGTTGTTTTGACCCCGTTCTGCGTAAGCAGTTTATCTCCGCAGACGTGACCTTCTTCGAGAATGCGTCCTACTTCTCTCCTGAATCCCCTCTTCCTCCTGATGTCTCTGATTCTCCACCATCTCCCTCCGTTCCTTCCACGCCTATCGACGTATCCCCTCTTACCACGTCTCCTCCTCCGTCTCCTCCACCCTCCTACATACCTCCTCCACCTTCTCCCTCTTCTACACAGCCGTCTCTCTCCAGTCCCGGGCCAGCCTTCTCCTCCACGGACGCTCTGGTCACTAAGGCCCGAGTCGACCTGGATCTTCCCATTGCTCTTCGCAAAGGAGTGTGGGCGTGTACTCAACACCCGCTTACGGTAGTTGTTTCCTATGATCGGCTTACACCTTCTTGCCGGTGTTTTGCCTTGTCTATCTCGGCTACTGCCACTCCCCGCAACTACCAGGAGGCTCTTGCTATTTCTCATTGGAAATCTGCCATGGATGAAGAGATCGCCACTCTTATTAAAAGGAGTACATGTACCCTTGTTCCTCCACTAGTGGGTACTGATATGGTTGGCTGTCACTGGGTATTTGTTGTAAAGTTTCGCACCGATGGCACTGTGGATCGCTACAAGGCCCGGCTGGTGGCCAAAGGCTTAACTAAAACTTATGGGGTTGATTACTTTGATACTTTCTCTCCGGTTGCTCGCCTCAGCACGATCCGGATTCTTCTCTTTGTGGCTGTCAACAGGGATTGGGCCATTTCCCAGCTTGATGTCAAGAATGCCTTTCTCTATGGGGATCTTCTGGAGGACATCTACATGGAGTAACCTCCTAGGTATGTTGCTCAGGGGGAGACACGAGTATGCCGGTTGAAGAAGACCATCTATGGCCTAAAACAGAGCCCTCGGGCATGTTTTGACAAGTTCAGTGGCATTGTGGCTGCCATCGGCATTGTAAGAAGTTCGGCTGATCACTCCTTGTTTATTCACAAAACCGCCTCGGGGCTGGTGGTTTTGGCAGTGTATGTGGATGATATTCTTCTTACTGGCGATGACCAGGCTGGGGTGGACTTGACAAAGAAACACCTCATCAACACCTGGTCACGAAGGATATGGGCTCCCCGAAATACTTTTTGGGGATAGAAATCTCTCGGAAGCCTGACTCGTTGGTTCTCTCCCAACGGAAGTATGCTCTTTATCTTCTACAAGAGGCGGGAATGACTGGTGCCAAACCGACCCGGTATCCTATGGCTACTAGAGAAGACAAAACATGGACAGATGACTCGCCTCTTCTATCTGATATTATGAGGTACAGATGTCTGGTGGGCAAACTCATTTATCTCACGGTGACTAGACCCGACATCTCCTATGCTGTAGACAAGGTTAGTCAGTTCATTCAAGCTCCTAGGGAATGTCATCTTCAGTCTGCCTTGAAGATATTAGAGTATGTCAAAGCAGCACCAGGAAAAGGGCTACTCATTCAGAAGAATGGTCATCTGAGAGTTGAAGCCTACTCAGATTCAAGCTATGCGGATGATAAAGACGACTGTAAATCTTCATCAGGTTTTTGCACATTTGTTGGAGGAAATATTGTGAGCTGGAAGAGTAAGAAACAGTATGTTGTCTCCAGATCCAGTGCAGAAGCCGAATATCGGAGTATGGCGTCAACCACGTGTGAGTTAAAATGGTTGCGTGCTCTCATACTTGATCTAAGAGAGGTCTACGACTATCCTCTTCCTATGTTCTGTGACAACAAGGCCGCTATATACATATCCAAAAATCCGATCTTTCATGAGAGAACAAAACATATAGAAATTGACTGTCATTTCATTCAGGAAAAAGTCTTGAAGAAACAGATTTATACTCTGTTCGTTACATCCGACAAAGAGTTGACAGATATCTTCACAAAGCTGGTTTCTACTTGCTTCTTCCACATATGTGACAAGCTGGACATGATTGATATCTATGCTCCAGCTTGAGGGGGAGTGTTGAAGTACAAGACCGGGCGGTCTAAGTCTGGCGAGTTGTAGACCGCACGATTTTTCGGATACTCTCCAGCGGTTTGTTTCCAGACTATTACTGTTTGTAGTCTGAGCGGTCTGGTGGTTTCTCTCAGGCGGATTGGAGACCGGGCGGTCTAGCGGTCTCCCAATGCGACTTGTGTTCCTTCTTCTGGTGTTGCCGAGCGGTTAGCACATTTGTCTAACCGCGCGACCTGTTCGGTTTAAATTATTTCTAGCCGCACAACTATATAAATTTTTAGTCCCACATTGTTTACATGTACTCTCTCCTCTCTCCTCCATTCTATAAAAGGGAGGTCATACCTTTGTAAAGACACATTTTTTGGATAATAAAACTTTCAATTATTCAAATTTCGGCTTGTTTTCTAGTCGTGTGTTCGCTACTCTCACAGGAGGGAACCAGCTAATAGATGGTTTGATTAGTCTTTCACCCCAATACCCAAGTCAGACGAACGATTTGCACGTCAGTATCGCTGTGGGCTTCCACCAGAGTTTCCTTTGGCTTTGCCCTGCTCAGGCATATTTCACCATCTTTCGGGTCCCGGCACGCATGCTCTCACTCAAACCCTTCACATAAGATCAAGGTCGGTCGACAGTGCACCTCATAAGAGGATCCCGCTCATCTGCTTCCTTGCGCCCTACGGGCTTTATCACCCGTCGGCTCACATGCATGTCAGTCTTCTTGGTCCGCGTTTCAAGACGGGTCGAATGGGGAGCCCACAGATCGTTGCAATAAGCATGCAAGAGCTGTTAAGCCCGTCTGTATGATGCGTGCCATGCTGCTAGTCGACCATAACGACAGTGTCTCCGTGGGCATCACTCGCCCAGGCTCTACATGGCGATAAGGTCTGCAACGATCTACCGCTCGAGCCAAGCAACGGACCAACGTATGTCGTTCCGCTTCAGGCTGAGGCACACCGCCTGCCCCCATCCGCTTCCCTCCTGACAATTTCAAGCACTCTTTGACTCTCTTTTCAAAGTCCTTTTCATTCTTCCCTCGCGGTACTTGTTCACTATCGGCCTCTCACCCTTTTTAGCCTTGGATGAAATTTATTGCCCTATTAGGGCTGCATTCCCAAACAACCCGACTCATTGACAGTACCTCGTGTTGCGACAGGGTTCAGGCCAAATGGGGCTCTCACCATCCCTGGCGCTCCATTCCAGGAGACTTGGGCCTGGTCCGTCGCTGAGGATGCTTCTCCAAACTACAATTCGAGCTGCATAGCAACCCGATTTCCATGCTGGGCAATTCTCGATTCGCTGGCCATTACTAGGGGAATCCTCGTAAGTTTCTTCTCCTCCGCTTATTGATATGCTTAAACTCAGCGGGTCACCCCGCCCATCCTGGGGTCGCATATCAATTTTTATACAATAACAATTGAATTGGGTTAAACATGGGATTCACACAACTTTCTTAAAGCAACCTGACGATGATGAGGATCAACATAGCTTTCATCCGACCAATTAATTGATCGTTGCAAGAGAAAATCATTCCCGCTCTTCAGCCTGCCACACATCAACGCATGACGGGCCAATCTTCGCATCCTAGATAAGACCAATGCATAACATTAGAGATCTTGTGGAGCGATTTAATGCTTGATGCCCAGGCGGACATGCCCTTAGCCAGCTGGCCTCAGGCACAACTTGCGTTCAAATACTTGATGGTTCACGGGATTCTGCAATTCGCACCATGTATCGCATTTTGATGCGCTCTTCATCGATGCGAGAGCCAAGATATCCATTGTCGAGAGCCCTACAACTGTTGAAGAGAGAACAACAAATCCACAAAATAAATCGCTTTGAGAATATATGGTTGAAATTCTACTAATACTACATATTTACCTTGGCGCAAATCTGCGCCGAGTTGATCTCTCCTCCATCTAGAACATGTTACCATCAGGTTTTTCATGCAAAAGATGGATGCGTGTGCAACAACATCAATGAGCTGTTGAATAAGTTCACAAGTTGTCAAATCGCTCGATCTCTTTAGGGTCTCGACAATGATCCTTCCACAGGTTCCCCTATGGAAACCTTGTTACGACTTCTCCTTCCTATAAATGATAAGGTTCAATGGACTTCTCGCAGCATCGCAGGCGGCGAACCACCCACGTCACAGCGATCTGAACACTTCACTGGATCATTCAATCGGTAGGAGCGACGGGCGGTGTGTACAAAGGGCAGGGTTGTAGTCAACGCGAGCTGATGACTCACGCTTACTAGGAATTCCTCGTTGAAGACCAACAATTGTAATGATCTATCCCCCATCACGATGAAATTTTCAAAAGATTACCCGAACCTATCGGCCGCCTTCATACGACCGAGAGCAGCATCGGCTATATGGACATGAAGATTGATATGGAAAAGGCCTTCGATCAGATGCAATGGAGCATTATAAAGCGCGCAATGATGGCGTTCAACTTCCCCACTGGTTGGATCAACCTGGTTATGGAGTGCATCACCAACCCAAGATTTGGTCTCCTTATAAATGGTTCAAAATCTAAGTGGATACAAGCTACTTCCGGGCTGCGCCAAGGCTATCCCCTCTCTCCATATCTATTCATTTTATGCTTGGAGTTCCTATCCTTAATGATTAAGGAAAGCACCCATCCAGGAATTGGTGTAAAAATCAACCTCTCCACTCCAAAATTTCTCATCTTTTATTTGCGGACGACACGCTCCTATTTGGTTCGGCAACTCCTAGAACGGCGGCCGAGCTCGCGACTATTTTGGGCCGTTATTGTACTTTTTCAGGTGAGGCTGTAAATTCTCAGAAATCAAATATCAATTTTTGGCCTAAAGTCACAAGGACTTCAAAACAAGTTATCCTCAACCTTCTCGGACATAGATCTGCCAATGCCATTAGCTATCTTGGCATTTCGTTACGGCCAGGCAAGGTTCAGACTACTGATTATGATTATCTACTGGACAACATCTCTAGTAAAATAAGATCATGGGGCCTTTGCCATCTATCTCTAGCGGGTAGAGCGGCTCTTATAAAAAGCGCGCTCTCGGCGCTTCCTCTACATGCTCTCGCCAACTATCCTATGTAGATATCCATTATAAATAAAATAAACAGCCTTCTGTCATCCTTCTTTTGGAGTGGGTCGCAACACAATCATTCGATTCACTATGCAAAATGGAGTGAAATCTCCCCCCCCCCCCCAAAGGGCCGGGGTGGGCTGGGCTTCTTAAATTTACAGATTTGGCGACGTGTATTAATGGCGAAAGTTGCTGCCCGTGTTGTTAGAGGGGAAGACAACCTCTTTGCTCGAACATTTGCCCGCAAATAATCTGGACACGCCAGATTTCAACCTAACCGAAATCAATCAAAAATTTAGAAGTGTATTTGCCAGCGCCGCAAGATTTTGGACAATCAAACTATGTGGATGGTGGGTAATGGTGCATGAATTTCAACCATGGATGACAATTGGATTGGGACTTTGCCGCTCAGTAAATGGCCGACTTTCATTAATGTTGATTCCCTGCCTTCAATGGTGGCGGGATTGCTGGACTCCAATTATAGGTGGGTGGCCGAGTGTTTTGCTGGATTCAGCAATGTCCTGGCCGAAGCTATGTTCCGATTACCAAGTGATAATGTGTGTGGGGGGGGGGGCAAGCTTATTTAGTCACATTCATAGAAGGTTTCTATGGATACTGGAGCTTCTTACAGCTTTGAATGCCCGCAAGGTTCGCTCGTAGGCAGAGATATTTGGAAAATAAAATCCCAGCCAAGTATATTGCTGCTAATATGGCGAGCCATGAATGACATGATGCCTACATATGACTGGCTGCACCGACACCATCTACGCTCAGAAGCTGCATGCCCGTGGGGATGTAGCCAAGAGGAAAATATTCAACACATATTTGATAACTGTCGTTTTTCCTCTCGCATCCACACAGAATTAACAAGGATGTGCATCAAATTCAACTCTAGCTGTGCCAATTTCCTGGATATCCTGCTTCATGAAATGACCATCAACACAAATTCCTTAGAAATTAAAGTCATAGCTTCAATTATCTATATGTCATGGAAAGCTAGAAACCAACATGTCCATGGTGAGCCACACTTGCAACCAACCTCTATTGTTATAAATGCAGTTTCAGATGCATCAAATGGTTCGTGGGCGGCCCAAATTAACCGATATTCTTATTGGTCGCCCCCGCCATTTGGTTGGCTGAAAATCAATTTTGACGGGTCCGTCCATCCTAACAATCGAGCGGGACTTGGATGCACCATCAGAAATCATTTTGGAGATTTGCTTGTTGCTAGGGGTGTTGGAATCAATAGTCGGTCTGTCTGCATGACTGAAGTCAGAAGTGCCTTGCTCGGCCTCGAGCTTATCATCAATTTTTTGAACAATGTGACAGGTGTTTGCATTGAGGGTGACTCTGCAAGCGTCTGCGCTACACTTATGCGAGTGTTAGCGGGTTTCTATGATGGTGATGTTGAAGCTTCGCTCGCTCACGCTATGATGAAATGCCCAAGACTTGCCATTTTATCAAATTGACCGGAAAACAAATTCTGCAGCGGATTATGTGGCCAACAATGCTTGTTCCTCTGATTTTGTTTAGGAAAGGGGAATGCCTGTAACCCGTGCTTTATCTTTCATTCTCTCCAAAGATAGTAACCCGATATAATTCTTCCTTTTGCTTTATTATATATATATATATATATATATGCTAATGCCAATTTCAAGGAACCCAAAAACTTTGGGAACCCAAAAACTTTGGGAGGGTTTTCTTCTCTGCCATCTTGTTTCTCTTTCTTGTTGCTTTCTAGTGAGAGAAGGTCTGGGTATGGGGGAAGGCCGGTGGTCTTCCCCCTCCTTGTTGGAGGGGGATGGTGAGGGGGGAGGTGAAGATCTGGTGGTTAAAAGTGCATGTGGGCTCGGTTTGGAGGATGGCCTGGTGAATCCGGCGGGTTTGAGTGGTGGAAGTGGCATTTCGGGAAAGCTTCAAGCCTGTGATAAGCCAGCGGTGCTGTCAAATCCAGCTTGGCGTATCTCGCAAGCTAAGTGCAGTGGCAGTTTCTTTAATGGAAGCGGGGTGGATTCTGGATCCATTTCGTTTGGTGCCTTCGGTGAAGCAGCCGACGACATCTCCTCTGTCTTCTCCGGCGTTGATCGTTCCAGGCGGCAATGGAGTGACATCGGCTCGGGTTCTTTCTTCATCAAAGTCGGTGGTGGATACGGTCCTTCCCTTGGCAGCAGCGACATTTACCACTTGTGGCGGAATGGTTGCCTCTTCTTTGAAGATGGCGATGGATCTATGCAGATCTAGTGCAGATGGCTGCGGATCTGCATTTGCTGGAACTAGAGGTTCTCCTCCCGCGGTGTCCAGCGCTCGATCTAGGATGCAGGGCACTGGATCTGGATTTTTTGGCCCAGATCTTGGCGGATCGGGGCTTCTTGGAGGCGGATTTGTGGCCGCTGTGCCCAGATCTGGTGGATCCTCACTGGCCCATGTGATGAACGGAGACAGCGGCGGCTCTGCGTTGGAGGTTTTGACAGTAACGACAGGCTTAGCTGGGCTGGTGCATATCGATGCTGATCTAGGGCAGGAAGGTATATCTCTCACTCCTTGGGAGAGTCTGGATGTGTGTGGTGGTGATGTGGTAACTGTGGCCACTAGTATTGATCCACGGGTGTTGGAAGGCTCAATGCCAGGCGGCGGTTTGGTTTCAGGAGCAGTGTAGAATAGCGGTGGCGAGCCAAAGGTGTTTGGAGGCTCGCCACCGCTGACGGCGGCTGGACCAAGCTTGGGGACGGTGGGGGTAAACCATGTATTGGGTGCGGCATTCAGTGTTGCTAATGGCGTCTCTGGAGCTCCTACCCCCACTCAGATACAGGCAGAGTCCGGGGTGGCACAGGCGGAGGATATGGAGGATGAACCAGAACTGGTCGATGCAGAGCTTGACGCAATGGAAGAAGCTTTTGACCCGTTGGCGGGTGGTGCTGAATCAGAGAGAATGGGCTTCCCTGCAGGCAGAAGAGTGGATGGGAATATTGAATGTAACGTCGTCCCTGGTTTTGGTGCGCCGTCGGATGTTACTGCTACCAGGAGTGTAGATGGTGTTTCCAATTTCTGGGATGGTTATAGGTGTGCCCCGACTGGGCGAAGTCTTGCTACAAATCAATCTGGCCATCGGGGGGGGGGGGGGGTGCAGTTTTGGCTAGGCAAACAACAGCTGTGCGGGTCTGGGGTCGCTCTCCCTCCTTCTCTGTTAACCCGACTGATGGTGCTGGTGGGAGTGCCAATGCCTGGGCAAAGCTGCCTCCACTGCCACTGAGGCTCTTGGAGGAAAGGAAGGAATTCATTGATGAGGACGATGCTGTGCTAAAGAATGATACGCTCGCTGAACGATTCATCATGCAGTTCGAATGTGCTCTCGTTGGTAGGCTCTTAGGACGCAAAATTCCACCTCATGTTTTGGCATTCGACCTGCGTCAACAGTGGAAAAATTTTGTCCATTTCAGGCTCACTGTGGTTAGTTCGGAATGCTTTCTTTGTGTTTTTGAATCTACGCTGGTTCGGGATGAGGTGTTACGCAACGAACCGTGGAAAATAAGGGGATTTATTCTTGGTTTGGATGCGTGGACTCCGGATTTCCACCCGAATAGGCTGCCGGAGGTTACAACACCAATTTGGATTCGCCTTCCAAACCTCCCGCTGCTCTTCTGGGACCCTGCAAATATAAGCCGGATTGTTGCGAAGGTGGGGGATCCGCTGTGGATCGATGACATGACCAGTTTGCTAGGCCGAATCGAATACGCCTGGGTTTGTGTTAAGATTAATCTCGCTAAACCACTTCCTCTTGGAGTTCGGGTGAAAAGTCGCTTCTAGAACATCTTTCAGAAAGTTAAGTATGAAGGATTGAAAGTCCTGTGCTTTCAATGTGGATGTGTTGGTCATCGGGTGGAGGAGTGCAAGGGAAGTGCAGTCTTGGCCGGTGCTGCGGGCCCGGTGGCCCCTGCACAGGCTGGAGTGTCTCCAGCGTCACGGACGGCCGCAACGGTGGTGGCGCTGGAAGAGAACATCCCTATTAAATCTACGGAGGTTGTCCTGTCATGGGTGATTTCTGGGGTGTCTACGGAGACCCCATCCGAAGTTGATATAGAAGAGAGGGGTTATGGCCCATGGACCCTAGTGCAGTGCAGACCTAAGCCGGTTGATCCCCCTATCGTCGCGAGTGGGCCATCACGGGTGCTAGTTGATAATGTGAGTGGGTCTGCAAGCGGGCATGGGAGACAACTTCGGGGTAGAGGAGGACAAGGGGAAGGAACAACAAGAAGAGCAGATGGGCCTACAGGAGTGGTTAATGGGCCGACGGTGGTGCCACTACAAGATATAGGTGGGCTGGAGGCAGGGCACCGATCCGGGACTGCCCTAGATGGGTCAGGAAGGGAGATCTTGATGCGGGAGACTGAGGTGGGTCGGGATGGGAGCTCTAGTTCAATGGGAACACCTGGGGGATGATTGGGCCAGCTGTGCCCAGTAATGCTAACAGTTTTCGGGTGCTGGCTCAACTGGAGGATGAGCCACTGACTGAGGAAGTGGATATGGGACTGGATACGGAACCTGTCTCGGTGGACTCTGTTCCCCCCGATGTGCCCATGGTGCCACTGGCTGACAACATTGATTCGGGAAATGTACATCCGGGATTTCTCGCCCCCGTTCTGGAGCATCCGATTAGTTTGGGTAAGGTGACTGGCCAGCGCGCTGCTCTGTCGAGGAACCACCTAGAGAATACTAAGGATGGTGCAGGCCCGTGGTTGAAGAGGGGTCGGAAGCCGTTGGGCAGGGCCCATTTATTTACCAAGGCGGCTAGGTTGGAGCTGGAGAAGAGACGGAATGCAACTAACTTTAAAAGTTTGCGGGGGGGGGGGGGGGGGGGTGCTATAGTTAGACAGGGTGGACGAGGAGGGAGCTCTTCCGGCGGCGGGGATGTATCTCCTTCGGTTCTCAATGTCTAACATCCTCTTTTGGAACTATTGGGGTGCGCGCAAGAAGGGTACGTGTAACTATCTCCGTGACCTCATCCTACAACATAAACTGGGGTTGGTTGGACTGCTTGATACTAAGGTGGTGGATATCCTTCATGCTAAAGTGGACAGACTTGCGGGCCGAGGCTGGAATTTTTTTCATCAACCTGCGGCTGGGAAGGCGGGGGTATTTTGGTGCTCTGGAAGGCTGCTGAAGCTAGGTTTGAGGTGTTGGATGCGGGGCCGCAATGGGTGGTGGGATGGGCTGAGTTCTCAGGCCTCCCCCGCGTGCTTGTCTCTTTTATCTACGGTAATAAGGATTTGTACGTTCGTCAGGCAATTTGGTTTGCTTTGAATGGTTGGTTGTCCGGATCCACGCCTGCTTTTGTTGCGGGAGACTTTAATTGTATCCTGCGACCTAAGGAGAAGATGGGTGGGAAGGAGTTCGTGTACTCGGCTAGCGCGCGTGAGATGGAGGAGGCGTTTACATTAGCGGACCTGCGGGAAATTGATTTTGTCGGGCCACGGTTTGCCACAGGAATTTACGGGCCAGCTTCTCCACCATCTCAGTCACCGCACGGGGGAGGGCCAAATATGTCAACGCATACACCGGGCCCGACAGGAATGAAAAGCGGAGTTAGGCGACACGGCCTGCCAGAGATAAGTGTCGGTTGCCCCACTAACGGATCTTGTGCTGCCATCGGCTCAGCGTGGTGGCAAAGTCAGCCTTAGTAAGCTTCCGCATGGCAAGTTTGATTCCGAGGTAGTCAAGCTCCTCCACCTTCTGGAATCCTAGCTTACGGGCCCACCAGTCTCCAAGCCACCCAGGCATTGCCTTGCTAGCCAACACCATAGATTTTGCCTTATTAATTCGTTGTCCAGTCCATCTGCAGTATGCTTCCAGCAACATTGAGCCCTCCCGGACCGCCTCCGAGTTCGCATGAGGAAACAGGAGAACGTCATCGACATAGAGAAGGTGAGAAAGGTGAGGGCCACCTGAAGATAGAGAGAATCCCAGCTCCACGCCCAAGGCGTGGATCGCAGAAGAGAGTAGTTCTGAGCACAAAATAAAGAGATAGGGAGACAGGGGGCAGCCTTGTCGAAATCCGCATGCCCCCTCAATCCAATCGGATCCGCGGCCATTGATCAACAAGGAGTAGGACGGCGCTTGGACACATTGAAGCAACCAGTTGGTGAACTGGGCGGGAAAACCGAACCGGGTGAGGACCTGCTCCAGCGTTTGCCAGCTCATTCTATTGTACGCCTGCTCCATATCCACCTTAACAGCCAAGAGACCCTCCTTGGAGGTAGAAACCCGCAGCTTCTTAACAACCTCCTGAGCGATGAGACATTGGTGGGAGATGCTGCGCCCCGGTACGAACGCACCTTGCTCTGGAGAGATGAGGTGCAGGAGAACATTTTTCAAACGACCCACCAGAATCTTCGTAGCAATTTTATAGATCGTTTGACAGAGGCTAATGGGACGAAACTTCTCTGGTCTATCAGCATGTGCCACTTTGGGGATAAGCACCACCACAGTCTTCTTCCAATCAGCCGGCATGATCCCCGAAATGAAAAACTCCTTCACCGCCCTGCACACATCTAAACCCGCAACATCCCAAAATTTTTGAAAGAAATAGGTAGTCATACCGTCCTAGCCCGGAGCCCGGTTAGGTTTGAGAGAGCGCACCACAGCCCCAATTTCAGCATCAGAGACCTCTTTAAGTAACTCTGTCGCAAATTGGGGGATGACCTCCACCCGATCCTCAAACGACGGCCAACCCTCCAAATCAGGTCGGTCGCACTGCCACTTTTGCGCAAAGAATTGAACAAAGGAATGCTCAATAACTTCAGGGTCCTCCGAGATCTCCGAGTCAGCAAGCTCAACTTGGAGGATTCGATTCTCACGCCGCCGGGCCGAAGCCATAGAGTGGAAATAGGAAGTATTGGCATCCCCATTCTGGATCCACCGCACCTTTGCTCTTTGGCGCCACCATGAGTTTAAATGGGATAAGGTAAATGAGAGAGCCTTCACCTTGTCAATGAGCGAGGAAGCATCAACCGCAATCCAATCAACCCCCCGGCACTCCCGAGCCTGAAGTTCAGCAACCTCAGCCTCCAACAAAGCCTTAAGTTTGTCTAGATCCGCAAGTTTGTTCCGGCTCCAAAAAAATAAGGCCCTAAGGGTTCGTGAGCATTTGGTCTGGAGCACCTCAGCCGGAATTCCAGACACACGTCTACACCAGGTTTTTTGGACCACACCTCTGGCAGCAGGATAGGAAAGTGAGGTATCTTCGAACCACATCCAAGCGCAACGGGGTTGTCCACTAGAGTCCACCGGGGGGAGCAAAACAAGACAATGGTCAGAGTCAACCCGATTCAAGTGTCGCGACCGGCCTGGAATCTGCTGATGGCTCCGACCTCTCTCTTTGAGGTTGTCCTTCTCGGGAAGTATGGTGGGCGCATCGGTGATCCTTCTTCCAATCGAGCTAACTCCCCGGCGTGGGCATCCATCCGACATGGCCTTGCCTGTCTTGCCCCCATTATTCGATGGCGTATTGGCAACGGTAGGCAGGTTGCGGCTCTGAAGGACACGTGGATCTTTGGCACCCCCCTGGACTGCTGGCCTACGTTTGTGGACACCAAGGCGTTGGAGGGCCTCATGGTGGTTGACCTTATGGGTGCGGATAATGAATGGGATGTGGAGCTCCTTGATCAAGTTTTGGGGCGGGACCTTCGTAATGCTGTTTTGCAACTCTAGCCGGGCAGTGGGGGAGAGGATACCCCGGAGCTGTTATCACAGTTAAGTGGAAGAGGTATTTCCTCCTTGGCTTACCCCCACTCGCTGCCTTCCTTCCTGGACAAGGATGTAAGCTGGCTAATGGTTATTCCGTTGCATCCTTGTGAGAGATTCTTTTGTTGGTGGCTGTTCTGGGACGCGCTACCCACTCGGCAGTGGCTTCAGCGCCGTTGGCTGGCGGAGGATTGTCTACGCCCTTGGGGTTGCGCGGTTACAGAGGACCGGGACCATCTTGTTGGCGAATGCGGCCGGCTGCAGGCTGTGGGGAAGGAACTCTACCGGTGGGGACTGCTGATCCCAATCGGCTGGACTTGGACGGAGGTTGAATGTGCCGCAAGACAGGGAGGGAAGGTCGCCCTCCAGCCAATTCGCCTACTATGCTACGTGGCCTATCAATGCTGGCGCGCGCGGAATGCTAAGGTCCACAATAGGGAGGTTGACACCCCCTTGGTTATTGCGGCCTCTGTTGTGGAAAACCTCACCCTATTTGACCAAGGTCGACTTCTGGGATGTTGGTGCACCTCTCGCCCCATGGGGATTTTTCGTACTCCTTATTTGTGCCCCCACCGCCCGAGTGGATTAAAGTCAATGTGGACGGTTCTCTCCTCCCATCTAGGTGTGCGGGGCTTGGTATCGTGGTCAGATCGGAGGCTGGTGTTGTCCTGATGGCGGCGGGTTTTGCTTGGCAGCACTGGGATCCGGGCTGTGTGGAACTTGAAGCTATTTTGGCCATCTGGCGGGTGGTTTCTCCGGCGCTTCTTGTGGCCAAGTGCATTATAATCGAAGGGGATGCTGGCAACGTCCTGGAGTTCTGTAGCAAGGCGGCCTGGGGGTTGGCACGACCGAATACTTATCCGGGGAATGTTGATCTCACTTTTCTCTCTGATTTTGCGTCCGTGCGGTTCAGCAGGTGGGGCTGGAAGCTAACCGCGCGGCAGACCACTGTGCGCGGGTGGCGGTTCTGGGGGATTTCCTGTGGGAGGCTGGTGTTAGTGCAGACGACATCTTCGTCGGGCTGGCAGCGACGGACTATAGGGGACTTGAGGGCAGCTGAATGTAGTAGGTTTTTTTGTTTTGTGGTTTTTGTTTCCTTTGTTCTTCTTCCCCTGTTTCCCCTCTTTTTATGATTAATGCAATTGCAAATTTCACGGAACCCAAAAATTTTGGGGTTTCTAGTGATTGGAGAGAGCATCCTAGAGAGAGAGTGTGGGCGTGGTGGCGGCCTTGCTGATCGGGGGTGCCTTTGCGGCGGTGGCGGCGTGCATTGCGGGTGGGGTGAAGGGTCGGCAGCTTGCGCGGCAGGTGCAGCGGTGTCGGTGTGCCGTGCGGGCTTTGTGCGGCTGTGGCGGCTTGTTCGTGCGGGTGGCTTTCCGTTTGCTACACACTTAAGGCCCGGCTTCAATGGGCAAGAAGAAGAAGAACCGAAAGGTTCTTGATGAATGTGATTCTGTACCTCCTTTTCCTGTTCAACCATTAAAGCCTGGTGGTTATGCTCCAAGAAGGTCAACTTCTCCCGTACAGGTTCAGATTTCTCCAAAAAATAATTTGAACATTTCCGACCATGTTTCTGAGAATTCAATCGAACATTCCGGGGCTTCAAATTCGAAATCAAAACAATGTTCAGATTATTCTGTGGATTCTGATTCAGATTGTTCTGAGCAATCAAGAAACTCTGAAAATTCTGTAAACTCTTCCAGCCGCACATTAAGTGTTCGAGACAATGTCGCTGAAAAATCTGATAGCTCTTCCAGCCGCACGCATGGTGTTCGAGACAATGTCTCTATAAACTCTTCATCTTCCCAAGCCCCACAAGCTAAAGAAAATCATGCCTCACTCAACCATGCTGCGAGGCCCTTTGTCCCCGGGTCGGTCGATACTCTAATGAATCTTTGCGGCATCGCCCAAGGTTCCATTCCACCGGTGAAGGATAAGATTGCGGTGAATCCCTCCCCGGCTGTTGGTACCAAACCTCTCAATTCTCCCAACCAACAAGCTACTCCATTGCCATGAGTTTGGTCAAAGAATATCCCAGCCCAGTTTCCCAAATTTGAAGACTAACAATCAGACTTTTTTACCGATGAAATTCTAACCATGGACTACGAGGAAGCAGAAGAAATTCAAAATGACTTTGCCAATGCCTTAGTTGGTAAAGTTGTTGGGGTATAATTTTCTCTTTGAATGGCTAGCGGCGCAGCTTCATCTAAAATGGGGGGCCTTTGAAGGCTTCCAAGTTTGCGATTTGGGCGAAAGTTGCTTCCTACTGAAATTCAAGAAAAGAGAAAACCGAGATTATGTGTGGCTAGGTGACCCATGACATGTAGCCGGCAAAGTGGTCGGACTGGATGTCTGGACAAAAAAATTCATACCATCCCTCAACCCACGCATGTTGGTTCCAACATGGGTTAGGGCCCCTAGACTGCCGCTGCACTTTTGGGGTGACAAAAACCTTTTCCGTCTTGCAAATGTGGTGGGTGAACCGCTCTATATTGATGCCTTTACTAAATCCAGATCGCGTACCAATTTTGCCAGATTTTGCGTTCGTCGGGACCTCTCGACTCCGCTACTGGGGGGTGTATGGCTCAATAGTAAAGGCACCGGAAAAATCTTTCAGAAATTTGTTTACGAAGGTATCGGGTCCTTATGCACGTCATGTGGGTTTGCCGACCACGGGGACACGGATTGCAATCTCCCGGAGAGCAAGCCAGATGCCGAACATCGTAATCCACATGCGGGACTGGATGGTTGGACCCTGGTCATGCCAAGAAAGCCGCCCCTAAAAGTCAAAGTGGGTGGTGTGATGCAGCGCGCCCCATCAGCTAGCAACTTGAAGTGGAAAAAGATTGAAAAACCAGTTGAGCCTATCTCAATCCCTGATGATCCTGGGCCTAAAAATATTGTTCCTGGATACATTATCAACTCCTCCACTATGGTAGTTTTAGCAGCAGACCTTCAGGAAATAAGGACTGAATTGAATCATGGCTTAACTATTAATGCCCAGGACGTTGATGCTCCAAATTCTAACCACCAGCAGCATTCTCCTAAAGGACCGAATGTGGATCTACCAAACATTAACTTGGAAACTATTGATGTCAGGACTGACGATCGGCAGCCTAGATCGCCAACTAAGAAGGTGCGCACAAGATCAAAGAGCCGGGCAAGATCAATCTTGGCTCGGGATGGACACGAAGTGGCATCGGGGGCCTCCCCTTCCAGAAAATGACGAGACTCATATTTTGGAATGCCGGGGAGCTAGCAAGCTCGCTTCCCGTGCGTATCTACAGGAGCTTGTGCGTGTGCATAATCCGATTGTTGTTGCTCTACTTGAAACTCGCCGCCAATATTTCTCTCGCCATGATGTGGATAGATTAATTGGTAGACAGTGGCGCTATGACTACGTGCCTGCTGTCGGAAAATATGGAGGTATTATTCTATTGTGGCTTGATAACTTTATCAAACTTTCCTGCACTTTCAAAAGCAAACAACTATTTATGACAAGCATACAAATGCTTACTAGAGATAACTGGCAACTTGGAGCAATTTATGCTAATAAATATATGCATCAACGTCGTACTTTGTGGAAAGACCTTGCCGCCAAGGAAAATAATACTCCGACCATTTTCGGTGGAGACTTTAATTGCCGCCAAGGAAAATAATATCAACCATTTTCCACCTGGTTGACATTTAAAGGGGGCCCCATGAATTTGCAAGCTTTATTTCCTTTTGTGATTTTCATGAAATTCCTTATACTGACAATTTTTTTACATGGTGCAACAACCAAAAGCCGTCTGACCGGTGTACAACCCCGTATCCGGCGAGTGAGGTCGCCAGGAACCAAACCGTTCTGTTCAGATCGTCCAAGCAACAGGAGAGCCCAACAGAGGAATCTAAAGATAGTGGGAGAGCTCGGCATGGAGAAGCCAAACCCGAGCTCGGCATTCGTCGACCGCGAGCTCCGCATTTGCCGAGCTAAGTCAAGACTCGTCGGGCTGAGATCGACTAATGGAGGCCGACGGACGGGCGAGCTCGCTGTCCCAGCTCGCGCTCTCGCAACGGAGCTCGACAATAGTAGGCGAGCCGGATCTGTCGAGGTGGCCAGGCTCCCCAGCTCGCCTGGATTCACGAGATACTTTTTATTGTTTTGCACCCGCTGGTCTGCCCATAGCCCTTTAAAATAACGGAGTTTGGCTGTTGGCAGACCCAACCAAGGGAATTTTGGTAACTTCAGGTCAGTTCAGTTTGGTTATTGGCAGTTCAGATTCTGAAAACTATAAATAGGACCCCAAGTGGTACCCAGAAGGCATGCTTCCTGTGCTCTCTTGCTCCAATTTTGAAGTGCTTTCTGAGGGTACCTTAGCTCGGCCTTTGGCTAAGGAGGGGAAGCGCTCTCAGATCTTTCGGGTGCGTGGTGGGTCCTCCCCGCCGAGCCCTTGGGTCAGTTCTCCCTTGTTTCTTTTGTTGTTTTACTTGCAGGAGTGAAGTAGGCGCGCAATCACCCCTTCCCCAAGGGTGAACTTCATAGGAGACCTTTTTTTGTTTCAACAACCGGGTCCTCTCTCGGCTTGATCGTGTTTTGCTAAATACCCCGGCATTACTTTCCTTCCCGGCCTCCACTGTCCATCATCAGGCAAGAATCGCATCCGATCACTGCCCCTTTATCTTGGAAATTGATAAAATTCAATTTGCGGCGTCAGGGAGAAATCTGAAATTTGAGGAAGCCTGGATGGTCAATCCTAACGTTCACTCTGTTGCCATGGGTGCTTGGAAGAAACCGACTGCTGGAGACCCAAAAAAAATCTTGGAGATTAAATGTGCTCGAACAATTAAAGCTCTAGCACGTTGGTCCAAATTCAATGCCAAATCTGAATCGGACCGAGCTAAAAAGTTTGAGGAGGAAATTTGTACCTTGCAAATGCATGAAGCAGTGGGACCATTGTCTGATACAGAGTTATTCTTGCTTCGCTCCCTTGTATTTAAGTATAACGAAGTTCAAACAAAACTTGAAACCTGGTGGTGGCAAAGGGCAAAAAACAATTGGCTGAAGAATGGAGATCGGAACTCGGCATTCTTCCAGGCTGCCGCTATACAAAGGAAACAGGTCAATCGCATCTTCTGAATCAATAAGGGCGATGTCACACTTACTGATCCAGGCGAAATTGAAGAGGAAATGGTTAGTCATTTCTCTCACCGATGGTGTTTGGACGATTCAACATCCATGGCCGGGATGCCTTGCCCGCGTGTGCAAGTCTCCGCCATCGTCGCGCAACAACTTCTCTCACTCCCGACCGATGCAGAAATCAAGACGGTTGAATTCTATTTTGGGCGCAATCGAGCCCCCGGGTGTGACGGGGTAACTCATTCCTTCTTCACTCACTTTTGGAATTTTACTATGTTTGAAATTATTGCTGCAGTCAAAAACTTTTTCACCACTTGCAATAGGGAGGAACAATGGAAAGACACGCTTGTAGCGCTCATTCCCAAATGCAATAATCCTTCCTCGCCGAAGCATTTCTGGCCCATCATCCTTTGCTCCACGATCTACAAGGTTACTGCAAAGATTCTCGCAAACCGTATGAAGCCTCTTCTCAAAAACTTGATTTCTGAAGAGCAAGACGCCTTTGTCCCGGGCCGTCAAATGTCCGACAACTGTATGCTGGCCCAAGAGCTCATACATCGCCTACACACAACTGAGAGCAGCACCGGCTATATGGCTATAAAGATCGACATGGAGAAGGCTTTCGACCGCATGCAATGGAGTTTTGTGAAGCTTGCCCTCATGGCGTTTAACTTCCCTCCTCAATGGATCAATCTCATCATGGAATGTATATCTTCGCCCAGATTCGGTCTTCTAATCAATGGCTCACAGTCAAAATGGATAAATGCAACATGTGGGCTGAGACAAGGCTGCCCTCTATCTCCATATCTATTCATCCTATGCTCTGAATTCTTATCATTGTTAATCAAGGCCAGCAATGTCGCAGGTATTGACATAAAAATTAATCGTGCTGCGCCAAAGATCTCACATCTTTTGTTTGCGAATGATACACTTCTCTTTGGCTCGGCAACAACAAGAACTGCAAATGAGTTTGCAAGCATTTTGAATAATTATTGTGCGCTCACCGACGAAGCTGTAAACTCCCATAAATCATCTATTATATTCAGATCCAAAGTCCCGAGAACTACAAAACGCAACATCTTGCAGTTACTTCGTCATGAAAGCTCTGATGCCTTCAGCTACCTTGGAATTATGCTTCACCCAGGTAAGAGTTTGTCAACGCACTTTGACAGCATCCTTGAAGATATTACATGCAAAATTAGATATTGGGGCCTCCGGCAACTCTCTCTTGCGGGGCGGGCTGCTTTGATTAACAACACTCTTTCAGCGATCCCTCTACAGCAATGCTCTTGCAAACACCCCAATGCCAATATCAACAATAAATAAAATTAACATCCTAATGTCCAGATTCTTCTGGAGTGGGGACTATCAAAAGCACTCAATGCATTATGTTCAATGGTCAGAAATTTGTCTTCTAAAAGATCAGGGTGGTTTGGGGGTTTTCCTATCATTCGTTTTTTTTTCTCCCATCCACGCTCTTTCTTATCCGGTGCACATTTGTTTGACGAACGCACATTTTTTGTCTGTACGATTACGATACACGCTTTTTTTGCCGGGGCGCGCATTTTTCGCCCTACTGTGAATTTTACTCTCGGGCTCGCATTTTTTCCCGTGGAGCGCATTTTTCGCAAGTGAATGCATTTTTCTAAGACACATTATTATGGTGAACGGAGTGATACAAAACTCAATCATCATAATAATGTGTCGAGTGATCAATAAGATATATTTGAGTACTCGGTAAGAACGATGACAGTCATCATACGGATCGTATCTAGCATAATGACATTGTATCAGTTTATCAACATGATTCCTGGAAGTGATGTTCTGTGATTGATATTAATCATCGAAGTATTCTAAAGATCTCTTTTATGAGACTCTTATGAGTGGGCGTAAGTTGACTCATAATCCTCAAATAGAGGATTTCTCATAAGTGTACACCTTTCTAAGTAGTGGTGTGTG
>CM077159.1:34337305-34349805 GCA_039583875.1 Platanthera guangdongensis
ATAACGACAGTGTCTCCGTGGGCATCACTCGCCCAGGTTCTACATGGCAATAAGGTCTGCAACGATCCACACCTCGAGCCAAGCAACATACCAACGTATGTCGTTCCGCTTCAGGCCGAGGCACACCGCCGGCCCCCATCCACTTCCCTCCCGACAATTTCAAGCACTCTTTGTCTGTCTTCTCAAAGTCCTTTTCATCCTTCCCTCGCGGTACTTATTCGCTATCGGTCTCTCGACCCTATTTAGCCTTGGACGGAATTTATCGCCCGATTAGGGCTGCATTCCCAAAAAACCCGACTCGTTGATAGCACCTCGTGTTGCGACAGGGTTCAGGCCGAACGGGGCTCTCACCCTCCCTGGCGCTCCATTCCAGGAGACTCGGGCCCGGTCTGTCGCTGAGGATGCTTCTCCTGACTATAATTTGAGCTTCATAGCAACCCGATTTCCATGCTGGGCAATTCCCGGTTTGCTCGCCGTTACTAAGGGAATCCTCGTAAGTTTCTTCTCCTCCGCTTATTGATATGCTTAAACTCAGCGGGTCACCCCGCCCATCCTGGGGTCGCATATCAATTTTCATATAATAACAATTGAATTGGGTTAAACATGGGATTCACACAACTTTCTTAAAGCAACCAGACGATGATGAAGATCAACATAGCTTTCATCCCAACAATTAATCGATCGTTGCAAGAGAAAATCATCCCCACTCTTTAGCATGCCACACATCAGCGCATGACGAGCCAATCTATGCATCATAGACAAGAGCAATGCATAACATTAGAGATCTTGTGGAGCGATTTAATGCTTGACGCCCAGGCGGACGTGCCCTTAGCCAGCTGGCCTCAGGTGCAACTTGCGTTCAAATATTCGATGGTTCACGGGATTCTACAATTCGCACCACGTATCGCATTTCGCTGCGCTCTTCATCGATGCGAGAGCCAAGATATCCATTGCCGAGAGCCCTACAACTCTTGAAGAGAAAACAACAAATCCACAAAACAAATCGCATTGAGAATATATGGTTGAAATTCTACTCATACTACATATTTAGCTTGGCGCAAATCTGCGCCGAGTTGATCTCTCCTCCATCTAGAACATGTTACCATCAGGTTGTTCATGCAAAAGATGGACGAGTGCGCAACAGTATCAATGAGCTGCTAAATAAGTTCACAAGTTGTCAAATGGCGCGATCTCTTTACGGTCTTGACAATAATCCTTCCGCAGGTTCACCTACGGAAACCTTGTTATGACTTCTCCTTCATCTAAATGATAAGGTTCAATGAACTTCTCGCAGCATCGCAGGCGGCGAATCACCCACGTCACAGCGATCCGAACACTTCACCAGACCATTCAATCAGTAGGAGCGACGGGCGGTGTGTACAAAGGGCAGGGACTTAGTAAACGCGAGCTGATGACTCACGCTTACTAGGAATTCCTCATTGAAGACCAACAATTGCAATGATCTATCCGCATCACGATGAAATTTTCAAAAGATTACCCGAACCTATCGGCCAATGTTATATACTCGTTGAATACATCGGTGTAGCGTGTGTGCGGCCAAGAATATCTAAGGGCATCACAGACCTGTTATTGCCTCAAACTTCCGTGGCCTAAGCGACCATAGTCCCTTTAAGAAGTTGGCCGCACAGGTTGAACTCTGCATAGCTAGTTAGCAGGCTGAGGTCTCATTCGTTAACGGAATTAACCAGACAAATCGCTCCACCAACTAAGAATGGCCATGCACCACCACCCATAGAATCAAGAAATAGCTCTCAGTCTGTCAATCCTTACTATGTATGGACCTGGTAAGTTTCCCCATGTTGAGTCAAATTAAGCCGCATGCTCCACAACTGGTGGTGCCCTTACATCAATTCCTTTAAGTTTCAGCCTTGCGACCAACAATGGGAAACAACATGATACTGAGCTTGGTTCAAAGAAAACTGCTCCAGTAGAGGAACAACCAAATGACAGAAATCCTATAATGCAAACAATAAAATTTGACAGCCTCGCTGCTCTCTCTGATAAAGAAGAATCTGAATATGAACAAGAAACTGCCATTGATGAGGAACAACATCAGGAAAACCGCTCTAAGAAGAAAAAAGCCACACATGCTGATGTCCCAAAACAGCTCGAAGTTAATAATGTCGTCTCGCCAACAAGAGAAGCCTCCCGTAAGAACAAAACAGCTGAAGATTACCTCATGGATGCTGACACTGCTAACCGAGGGCGATCCAGATCAAGGCCTGGGTGTAAGGGCACCTCAAGCCCTGTACGAACTAGAAAGAAGTCAAAACAGCCATCCTCGAGCTTCGATAATGGTCTGAATGCAGCGGGGGAAACCCCTTCACAGAAATGACTGGGATAATTTTTTGGAATTGTTGGGGGGCTAGCAAGCTCGCCTCGCATGCATATCTTAAGGAGTTTGTCCGTAAGTATCACCCTATAGCTGTTTTTCTACTTGAAACCGGCAAACAATCTCTCACCCGCCGCGAAGCTGATAGACTTATCGGGCGACAATGGAGCTTTGAAATAATCCCCTCACCCGGAAATCAGGAGGCATTATCCTGCTCTGGTTAAATGAGATAGTAAAGGTTGATTCAATTATTAAAAACCAGCAATATTTGATCGCCTCCGTGATCCTTCCGACCGATTTGATATGGAAATTGGGCGGAATTTATGCTAGTAAGTATATGCACAAACGGAGATTGATTTGGGAAGACCTTTCCAAGTTGGACTTGACCATCCCAACAATCATTGGCGGCGAATTTAATTATGTCCTGCGGCCGAATGAGAAGCGGGGAGGCAGCGGTGTCAACCTTAATAAAGGACCATACGAATTTACAAATTTTATTACACTGTGCGGCCTGCATGAGGTTCCTTACACAGGGAATGCTTTCACTTGGTGCAACAACATGGATCCACATGCCCGTGTGCTGTCCAAACTCGATCGAATCCTGCTCAACTCCCCGGCCCTCCTTGATTTTCCTGGCTCTATCGTCCTGTTGAAGTTGGTGACCGGGCGGTCTGGCGGTTTGTCTTGGCGGGTTCCAGACCGCGCGGTCTGGCGGTTTGTCTCAGTCGGCTTGGAGACCGGGCGGTCTGGCGGTCTACCCTGACAGTCTCTCTTCCTCTCTGGTGGTAGCCGTGCGGTTAGCCCTGCTGTCTAACCGCGCGGCTTGTGCGGTTTGTTTTGTACAGTCCGCTTGTCCTGTAAATTTTAGTCCCACATCTCTTATTTGTAGTCTCTCATCTCTCCTCCATTCTATATAAAGGAGGGCATACCTTTGTAATAGATACCTTTTTTGGATAATAAAATTTCAATTATTCAAAAGTTTATTCGCTTGTTCTCTACTTTTCGCTTCTTGTCTCTACTTTCTAACATGGTATCAGAGGACACGGTCATTTCCTCCTGATTCTGTGCGCCCTCTGTTGTTCGCGACCTGTTTTCCGCATTCTGCGACTTGGTTCGCGGCTTGCCCTCTCTTCTATCCGCGCGGCTTGTTTCTATCCGCGCGGCTTGTTTCTGTCCGCCGCCCAGTTCGCGCGGCTTGCTTCCTCTTGATTCTCTTCTCCTACTACTCTTTGTCGCCGCGACCTGTTTCGTTGTCGCCGCGCTCCTTGTTCTTTCTTGCCTCTCCGACTTCCTAGTCGTTGCGGTCTGTCTCTGTCCGCGTGTCTTGTCTCTATACTCGCGGTTTGCTGCTGTGATCTGCCTGACCGTGCGGGTTGTTCCTTTTTCACCCGCATCTTGGTCGCGGTCACCTGCTCTTCTCTTCTCTTCTGTTCGCTCGGTCTTCTCAGTCCGCGCGGCCTCTTACCCGCTCCTGCTTGCTAGTCGCCTCGGCCTCATCTTTGGCCGTGCGACTTGTTCTCCTCTGTTCGCCCGACTTTTTCTGGTCGTGCGACTTCTTCCCCTCTGCTTTGCTCGACTTCTTGGAAGCGGCCTTTCTAGCCGCCCGACCTATTTTCTGGTCGCCCGGCTTGGTGCTCTATTCTCTTCTCGCGCCTTGTTCTTCTCGTCGCGGTTTGCTACTCTCTTGCTTCCATGGCTTTCTCCTCCAGCCTGTCCGCCTCCGTGGTCACCTCTTCTGTTAGTGCTCATGTTGTGACTCGCGGAGGATGGCTCATCGACTCTGGTGCAACAAGTCATATGACCGGCAACTCTCAATGTTTCTCTCTACTTGACACACAGGCTCAGTTGCCCCCGGTCATTGTCGCTGATGGATCTCCCTCCCCGGTCCATGGGACGGGCATGGTTCAAGTCACTCCATCTCTCTGCTTGGCTGATACCCTCTATGTGCCCAAGTTTCCGTGCAATTTATTATCGGTTACTTCTTTATGCAAGCAACTACGGTGTTCTGTCACCTTCACCCCTACCTCTTGTGTTTTTCAGGATCCGGACTCCCAACGGACGATTGCTACCGGGACTGAGAGTGGTGGCCTCTACTTCCTCGACAACGTTTCTGCTCTATCCGTCTTCTCCTCCTCCTCTACAGATCTTCTCCAATGGCATCTTCGCCTTGGACATGCTCCTCCCCGCATTCTACGTCAGCTCCTGCCGCACCTCCCTCCTCATCATCCTCCTCTAAACTGTGATGCATGTCAACTTGGCAAACATCACCGCTCCTCCTTCCCACCAACGCAAAGTCGGGGCTCTTCCCAACCGTTCGACCTCATTCACTCTGACATATGGGGTCCCGCTCCTACCCTCACCATCGGTCGGGGCAGTTCCTATTTTGTCACCTTCATTGATGATTTCTCTCGGGCTACGTGGGTCTATCTTCTTAAAGATCGCTCCGAGTTGTTCTCTGTTTGGACCTCCTTTTATTCGATGGTTAAAACTCAGTTTGCTACGTCTATTAAAATCCTTCGTTCTGACAATGGTAAGGAGTATCTTAGCCACGACTTCTCCTCCTTTTGCACTCACCATGGTGTTATTCGTCAAACCAGCTGTGTCTACACTTCCCAACAAAATGGGGTGGCGGAACGCAAAAACCGTCACCTCCTTGATGTCGCTCGCACTATGATGAATCAAATGCATGTTCCTCGCTCCTATTGGGGCTATGCTGTCCTTCTCTCCTGTTATCTCATCAATCGCCTTCCCTCCACCGTTCTCCACGGTGCTACCCCCTTCTCCATTCTTTATCCAGACAAGGATCCCTTTCCTCTTCCTCTACACATCTTTGGGTGCACCGCTTTTGTGCACTCTCCCGCTGCCACTCGTGATAAACTCTCACCCCGTGCCACCAAATGTGTCTTTCTGGGCTACTCTCCCACTCAGAAAGGCTATTGTTGCTTTGACCCTGTTACCCGCAAGCAATTTGTCTCTGCGGATGTCACCTTCTTTCCCAATGCATCTTACTTCTCTCCCGCTTCCTCTTCTCCTCCTCCTGCTCCTCCCTCTCATACCAACTCATCCCTTCCCTCTGCTCCCACTGAGGTTCCGCCCTCTCCACCCACTCCACCGCCTTCCCCATCCTCCTCATCTCCACCCTCTACTCCGCTTTCTCCCTCCACTCCGCTGCCATCTCTCTCTAATCCCGGGCCAGCTCTCTCCACCACGGATACTCCGGAAACTGAGGCTCCTGCTGACCTGGATCTCCCGATTGCTCTTCGCAAAGGGGTTCGGGCTTGTACCCACCATCCTCTTGCTGCGGTTGTTTCCTACGATCGCCTTACCCCTGCTCGCCGAGCCTTTGCCCTGGCTATCTCGGCCACTACCACCCCCCGTTCCTACCAGGAGGCCCTTACTATTCCTCACTGGAAAGTTGCCATGGATGAGGAGATTGCTACTCTCACTGAACGGGGTACCTGGACCCTTGTTCCGCCTCCTTTCGGCACCGATGTTGTTGGTTGTCGCTGGGTCTTCGTGGTGAAGTTTCTCCCGGATGGTAGTGTGGATCGTTATAAGGCTCGCCTGGTTGCCAAGGGTTTTACCCAAACTTATGGGGTTGATTACTTTGACACTTTCTCGCCCGTAGCTCGCCTCAGCACTATTCGGGTTCTTCTCTCTGTAGCTGTCAACAGGGATTGGCCCATCTTGCAGCTAGATGTTAAGAATGCCTTCCTCTATGGTGATCTGCAGGAAGCTGTTTACATGGAGCAACCTCCTGGGTATGTTGCTCAGGGGGAGACACGGGTATGCCGGCTAAAGAAGGCTATCTATGGCCTCAAGCAGAGTCCTCGTGCCTGGTTTGACAAGTTCAGTGGCATTGTTGCGGCCATTGGTTTTACACGAAGCTCAGCAGATCACTCCTTGTTTGTTCGGAAAACCGCCTCTGGTCTTGTTGTTCTTGCGGTTTATGTTGATGACATTCTTCTTACTGGCGATGACCATGATGGGATACTGATGACCAAGGAACACCTTCGTCAACATCTGGTTACAAAGGATATGGGCTCCCCGAAATACTTTCTGGGGATTGAAATCTCTAGAAAGCCCAACTCCATGGTCCTTACACAACGGAAGTATGCTCTTGATCTTTTAAAGGATGCAGGACTCACTGGTGCTAAACCTGCACGTTGTCCTATGGCTGCTGGAGAAGACAAAACTTGGACAGATGACTCACCTCTTCTCTCTGATCTTACGAGATACCGGCGTCTGGTGGGCAAGCTCATATATCTCACGGTAACCAGACCCGACATCTCCTATGCTGTTGGCAAGGTGAGCCAGTTCATGCAAGCTCCGAGGGAGTGTCATCTACAATCTGCTCTGAGGATATTAGAGTAAATTAAAGCTGCTCCAGGGAAAGGACTCCTATTTCAGAAGAATGGTCACCTAAGGGTTGAAGCTTACTCTGATTCAAGCTATGCGGATGACAAAGGGGACCGCAAATCGACTTCAGGTTTCTGCACATTTATTGGAGGCAATCTGTGAGTTGGAAGAGCAAGAAACAGTCCGTCGTTTCCAGGTCTAGTGCAGAGGCTGAATATCGTAGCATGGCATCGACTACATGTGAGTTGAAGTGGTTGCGGGCTCTCATGCTTGACTTAGGAGAGGTTTACAACTATCCTCTTCCTATGTTCTGTGACAATAAGGCCGCGATACACATTTCCAAAAATCCGGTCTTTCATGAGAGAACAAAACACATAGAAGTCGACTGTCATTTTATTCGAGAAGAAATATTGAAGAAACAGATTTGCACTCCATTTGTCACATCCGACAACGAGTTGGCAGACGTCTTCACCAAGCCAGTGTCCGCTTCCTTTTTCCACATCTGTGACAAGCTGGGCATGATCGATATATATGCTCCAGCTTGAGGGGGAGTGTTGAAGTTGGTGACCGGGCGGTCTGGCGGTTTGTCTTGGCGGGTTCCAGACCGCGCGGTCTGGCGGTTTGTCTCAGTCGGCTTGGAGACCGGGCGGTCTGGCGGTCTACCCTGACAGTCTCTCTTCCTCTCTGGTGGTAGCCGTGCGGTTAGCCCTGCTGTCTAACCGCGCGGCTTGTGCGGTTTGTTTTGTACAGTCCGCTTGTCCTGTAAATTTTAGTCCCACATCTCTTATTTGTAGTCTCTCATCTCTCCTCCATTCTATATAAAGGAGGGCATACCTTTGTAATAGATACCTTTTTTGGATAATAAAATTTCAATTATTCAAAAGTTTATTCGCTTGTTCTCTACTTTTCGCTTCTTGTCTCTACTTTCTAACACGTCCACCATTTGCCACGGATAGCTTCGGACCATGCTCCGCTGCTTCTTGAAGTTGATAAGCTTCAATTCTCCTTGCCTGGACGACTAAAATTTGAAGAGGCGTGGATGATGTTACCTAATGCGCATGCGATTGCATCTACGACATGGAGGAAAGCGACGACTGGACCTCCTAGCAAAATTTTGGCGGACAAATGAGCAAGAACAATCAAAGCTTTAGCTCACTGGATTAAATTCAACGTCAAGACAGAAACTGAGACGGCAAGTAAGTTGGAAGCTGAGATAAAGGTTTTACAATTGTGGGAGGCTGATCGCCCCCTGGATGACTTGGAACTTCATACCCTGTGGGTTCTAGATGCAAACTACAATCAAGCTTAATCAAGATTAGACACCTGGTGGTGGCAACGGGCTAAATGCAAATGGTTGACGCATGGGGATCGCAACTCCGCTTTTTTCCATACGGCTGCTACCCAATGGAAGCATGAAAACATGATTTTTTTCTATCCGCAAAAATGGTCTTACCATCGTTGATGAGAAGGACATTGAGCTGAAATTTGTTAATCACTTTGCTTTGAGATGTTGCCTGGATGATACCACATACCAAGACAACCTGCCGTGCCCCCCCCCCCCCCCCCCCCCCAAGATAGTGAATGATGGCGATGCGCAACACCTTTTATCTCCCCCATCAGACGCTGAAATTAAAGCTGCTGTTTTCTCATTCGGCCGCAATAAATCCTCGGGTTTTGATGGCGCCACTCACTCCTTCTTTACCAGCTTTTGGGGCTTTACAATGATTGAAATTGTGGATGCTGTTAAAGTGTTTTTTGCTAGTGGACGCATGAATCCTAATTGGAAGGATACACTTGTCATGCTTATCCCGAAATGTGAGAGGCCCTGCCTTCCCGAATACTACCGCCCAATCAGCTTGTGCTCGTCTATCTACAAAGTGGTGGCGAACATCATCGCTAACCGGATGAAACCCCTTCTATGCAACATCATTTCGGAGGAGCAAGCCGCCTTCGTGCCGAGGAGGTTGCTCTCCGACCATTGCATCTTGGCTCATGAAATCATGCATCGTCTTCACACAACCGAAAGCAAAGATGGGTTTATGGCAATCAAACTTGATATGGAGAAAGCTTATGACAGAATTCAATGGAGTTTCGTCAGACGTACCCTGCATGCTTTCAATTTTTCGATTGGCTGGATACATTTGATCTTGGAATGCATCTCAAATCCGAGGTATGGTCTTCTTATTAATGGAGTTAGAGCTTCATGGATCAACGCCACGTGCGGATTGCGACAAGGGTGTCCCTTATCGCCTTATCTCTTCATTATATGCTCAGAATTTCTATCCCTCATAAAAATTAATCATCATCCTGGCTTGGGCATCAAGGTTAGTGCTTCCGCACCTAAGATTTCTAATCTTTTATTTGCTGATGATACCTTGCTGTTTGGCTCGGCAACTACGGGCACGGAAAAATGCTTCTCATCCATTATCAATGACTATTGCTCTTATTCGGGCGAGGCGATAAATCCTACCAAATCGAGCATTCTATTTTGGCTGAAAGTTCTGACTGCTTCAAAGGACCGGATTCTTCGTGAACTCGGCCACAAAAATGTCAAAGCTCTATCTTACCTCGGCATCAAACTCCGGCTCGGGCGTGCCCGGACCAGTGATTACGATGGCTTGTTGTCCAAATTATCTAGCAGAATCTGAAGTTGGGGGGATATGCACATTTCTATGGCAGGGCGATTAACTCTACTACAAGCACGATGACGGCAATTTGCTGCACACGCTTGCTAATTCGCCAATGCCGAACTCGGTGCTGAACAAAATTAATTCCTTTCTCAAGAATTTCTTATGGAATAGCTCAAGCAACAAAGGAGGCATCCACTTTGCTAGTTGGGAGAACTTCTGCCTGCCAAAGGAGATGGGAGGATTGGTATAAAAATATGGCGCTATGGCGAAGTATTTTGATGGGACGGGTGGCGGCTAAAGTCTTAAAATTCTGACGGAAGCCTGCTCGCTCGCACTCTTCGCAACAAATATGGCGAGACCGATTTTTTCACCCGCAAAAGGAGCCAATTGAAAATTTGGAAAACAATTGCATTAGGTAATGGTATCATCACCCGCCATACATTCTGGAGTATAGGTACAGGCTCTCTGTTTCAACACTTGATGACAATTGGCTGGGTATTATGCAATTATCAAAATGGCCCACATTTGTAATGTTTATGGTATCCTGATAAGGTGGCTGGTTTGTTGGATAGTGAGGGTAAGTGGTCTGACATTTGCCTCACTTGGTTTGGGCTGATCTGATGAAGATCATCAAGTTTTTACTGAGAAATGGTGCAGGAGAGGCGGACAAGCTGATCTGGATTCATACCGAGACGGAGAAATTGAATGCTGCTGCTACTTATTCCTCTGAGTGCAGCCCATCCCCCTATGTTGGAAGCAATATTTGGGCAATTAAATTGCAGCCGAGAATGGCAGCATCGTCTACGCCCTGGAATGTCCGCAGGGCACACTCTCAGGTGGTGAAGTTTGGAAGCTTAAAATTCAGCCACGCATGAGTATGACAATTTGGCGTATTATAAACAACATGCTGCCAACTAATGACTGGTTATACCAACGCCGGCTGCACACAAATGTGCACTGCCCCTGGGGATGCAACCAGGCAGAGACTTTTATACATTTGCTGGGAAACTGCCGCTTTATGGAAAAAATTAAGCATGTGCTAACACGATTGAACATCCAGCTCAACGTTTCCTGTACCAATCTGATGGAAGATTTAATTGAAGAATAAGCCAATAAACCAAGCTCAGGCAAGATCAAAACTTTAGCCTCAATTATTTACAGTACTTGGAAAGCTAGAAACCAGATGGTACACTACGAGCCATATCTACAACCCGCCTCCATTGTTATTAACACGATTTCTGATGCATCAGACGGCAACTGGGCGGCCCCTCACAACCTCAATTTATCTTGGTCGCCCCCGCCTCTTGGATGGTTAAAGGTTAATTACGATGGGTCTGTGCACAAGAACAACATTGCCGGAATTGGATGCAAGATTAGAAACCATGTTGGGGAACTTATAGCTGCCAATTTCACCATCAGCAGGCGAAAGGAAGGGAGAAATCATGGTTGTACAAGTTAAGAGGCAAGTTTGCCTCCAAAATAACTCACATTAACAAGGTTACAATGACACCAAAATATGCTTTTAATTTGCTGCTTCATATAACAACATCATGCAGAGTTATGAATCAGCAACCAGCAGACGGGATGTTTGGGTAGGCACATACGTCTCGCCAAATAGCTGATCAAATAATAACGGCAATGCCAACCATTGCCACTTTTTCCATTGAAAGAAGAGGCAAGGTTCAATCTTTCTTCAAATTCAATGCCAATATTGAGAATGGGATCAAAATGCAAGCAACATGACAGACACACCACATCCATAGTGACTTGTGACCAACAAAATGAAACAAATGCTTTTAACATTGATCAGCAACACTGAAGGTACACCAAACAAATTGAGCATTATTGAATGCAACTCATATGCCGCAAACGGTCTCAAAACAACCCACAGATGCAAGCCCCGATGACAACACAACAGGAGCCAAAAAGACCAACACTAAATAGGAGAAAAGAGCTCTGCAAGGCATGAATGTTTTGGAGGATCGATGCACAAGAATAATCACATATGCATTGCACAATATAAAGAAGAAAATTAGGGGGCGTGACATAAGATCTAAGCAGAGGCATATCATGCACAACAAGCACTATAGCGCAATAAAATTTTCTTCCCTGTACTAGTATGTAATTCAGATTCACAAAAAATGAGCCCCAAAGAGTGCAAAACCCCATAAAAGCTTAAAAATGTGCAGCATATCTAGCGCCTGCCCGCGCATTATTCGACTCGTAATCCAAACATTCTATACCAAATTTCCCTGGTGCGTGCCTTTTCGGGCCATACTGGCATTTCTCCCGCAGATGCTTATTTCTTGCACGGCCGCACATTTGTTGTCCGAGCGGGATTTATTTGCCTCCATGCATAATTTTTGCGCGGCTACGCAATTTTTGACGTCGCACGTATTATTTTGCTTGAGTGCCTATTAATTACCTGAGCGTGCATTTTTTTCGTCGGGGCGTAGAATTTTTGTCCGTATTTGTCCGGAGCGCATTTATTTTTGGGAGCGCATTTTTCTCTCATTCACGTAAATTTTCCCCCCGACCACGCTTTTTTATTTTATCCGGTGCACACTTGCTTGTCGAACGCATATTTTTTTCATGTACGCGCAATTTTAGCATATACACGCATTTTTCATCGCGACGTATTTTTTTGCCCGGGGGCACATTATTTGCCTGAGCGTGCATTTTTCGTCGGGGCGTTGAATTTTCTTCTCATTTTTGTCAGGACGGGCATTTATTTTAAAAATGCGTATTTTCCTATCATTCGTTTTTTTTTTCTCCCATCCACGCTCTTTCTTATCCGGTGCACATTTGTTTGACGAAGCACATTTTTTGTCTGTACGATTACGATACACGCTTTTTTTGCCGGGGCGCGCATTTTTCGCCCTTCTGTGAATTTTACTCTCGGGCTCGCATTTTTTCCCGTGGAGCGCATTTTTCGCAAGTGAATGCATTTTTCTAAGACACATTATTATGGTGAACGGAGTGATACAAAACTCAATCATCATAATAATGTGTCGAGTGATCAATAAGATATATTTGAGTACTCGGTAAGAACGATGACAGTCATCATACGGATCGTATCTAGCATAATGACATTGTATCAGTTTATCAACATGATTCCTGGAAGTGATGTTCTGTGATTGATATTAATCATCGAAGTA
>CM077159.1:34354805-34457978 GCA_039583875.1 Platanthera guangdongensis
GGGAGGCCACAGATCGTTGCAATAAGCACGCAAGAGCTGTTAAGCCTGTCTATACGACGCGTGCCATGCTTCTAGTCGACCATAACGACAGTGTCTCCGTGGGCATCACTCGCCCAGGTTCTACATGGCAATAAGGTCTGCAACGATCCACACCTCGAGCCAAGCAACATACCAACGTATGTCGTTCCGCTTCAGGCCGAGGCACACCGCCGGCCCCCATCCACTTCCTCCCGACAATTTCAAGCACTCTTTGTCTGTCTTCTCAAAGTTCTTTTCATCCTTCCCTCGCGGTACTTATTCGCTATCGGTCTCTCGACCCTATTTAGCCTTGGACGGAATTTATCGCCCGATAGGGCTGCATTCCCAAAAAACCCGACTCGTTGATAGCACCTCGTGTTGCGACAGGGTTCAGGCCGAACGGGGCTCTCACCCTCCCTGGCGCTCCATTCCAGGAGACTCGGGCCCGGTCTGTCGCTGAGGATGCTTCTCCTGACTATAATTTGAGCTTCATAGCAACCCGATTTCCATGCTGGGCAATTCCGGTTTGCTCGCCGTTACTAGGGGAATCCTCGTAAGTCTTCTCCTCCGCTTATTGATATGCTTAACTCAGCGGGTCACCCCGCCCATCCCGGGGTCGCATATCAATTTTCATATAATAACAATTGATTGGGTTAAACATGGGATTCACACAACTTTTTAAAGCAACCAGACGATGATGAAGATAACATAGCTTTCATCCAAACAATAATCGATCGTTGCAAGAGAAAATCAATCCCCACTCTTTAGCATGCCACACATCAGCGCATGACGAGCCAATCTATGCATCCTAGACAAGAGCAATGCATAACATTAGAGATCTTGTGGAGCGATTTAATGCTTGACGCCCAGGCGGACGTGCCCTTAGCCAGCTGGCCTCAGGTGCAACTTGCGTTCAAATATTCGATGGTTCACGGGATTTACAATTCGCACCACGTATCGCATTTCGCTGCGCTCTCATCGATGCGAGAGCCAAGATATCCATTGCCGAGAGCCCTACAACTCTTGAAGAGAAAACAACAAATCCACAAAACAAATCGCATTGAGAATATATGGTTGAAATTCTACTCATACTACCATTTAGCTTGGCGCAAATCTGCGCCGAGTGATCTCTCCTCCATCTAGAACATGTTACCATCAGGTTGTTCATGCAAAAGATGGGAGAGTGCGCAACATATCAATGAGCGCTAATAATTCACAAGTTGTCAAATGGCGCGATCTCTTTACGGTCTGACAATAATCCTTCCGCAGGTTCACCTACGGAAACCTTGTTATGACTTCTCCTTCATCTAAATGATAAGGTTCAATGAAATTCTCGCAGCATCGCAGGCGGCGAATCACCCACGTCACAGCGATCCGAACACTTCACCGGACCATTCAATCAGTAGGAGCGAAGGGCGGTGTGACAAAGGGAGGGACTTAGTAAACGCGAGCTGATGACCACGCTTACTAGGAATTCCTCATTGAAGACAACAATTGCAATGATCTATCCGCATCACGATGAAATTTTCAAAAGAATTACCCGAACTATCGGCCAAGGTTATATACTCGTTGAATACATCGTGTGTGTAGCGTGATTTGGCCAAGAATATCTAAGGGCATCACAGACTGTTATTGCCTCAAACTTCCGTGGCTAAGCGGCCATAGTCCCTTTAAGAAGTTGGCCGCACAGGTTGAACTCTGCATAGCTAGTTAGCAGGCTGAGGTCTCATTCGTTAACAGAATTAACGAGACAAATCGCTCCACCAACTAAGAAGGCCATGCACACCACCCATAGAATCAAGAAATAGCTCTCAGTCTGCAATCTTACTATGTATGGACTGGTAAGTTTCCCATGTGGTCAAATTAAGCCGCATGCTCCACAAAGTGGTGCCCTTCCATCAATTCTTTAAGTTTCAGCCTTGCGACAACAATGGGAAAAACATGATACTGAGCTTGGTTCAAAGAAACTGCTCCAGTAGAGGAACAACCAAATGACAGAAATCCTATAATGCAAACAATAAAATTTGACAGCCCGTGCTCTCTCTGATAAAGAAGAATCTGAATATGAACAAGAAACTGCCATTGATGAGGAACAAATTCAGGAAAAACCGCTCTAAGAAGAAAAAAAGCCACACATGCTGATGTCCCAAAAACAGCTCGAAGTTAATAATGTCGTCTCGCAACAAGAGAAGCTCCCATAAGAACAAAACAGCTGAAGATTACCTCATGGATGCTGCACACAGCTAACCGAGGGCGATCGATCAAGGTGGGTGTAAGGGCACCTCAAGCCTGTACGAACTAGAAAGAAGTCAAACAGCCATCCTCGAGCTTCGATAATGGTCTGAAGCAGCGGGGGAAACCCTTCACAGAAATGACTGGGATAATTTTTTGGAATTGTTGGCGGGGCTAGCAAGCTCGCCTCGCAGCAATTACTTAAGGAGTTGTCCGTAAGCATCACCCTATAGCTGTTTTTCTACTGAAACCGGCAAAACAATCTCTCCCGCCGCGAAGCTGATAGACTTATCGGGCGACAATGGAGCTTTGAAATAATCCCTCACCCGGGAAATCAGGAGGCATTATCCTGCTCTGGTTAAATGAGATAGTAAAGGTGATTCAATATAAAAACCAGCAATATTTGATCGCCTCCGTGATCCTTCCGACCGATTTGATATGGAAATTGGGCGGAATTTATGCTTAGTAAGTTATGCACAAACGGAGATTGATTTGGAAGACCTTTCCAAGTGGACTTGACCATCCCAACAATCATTGGCGGCGAATTTAATTATGTCCTGCGCCGAATGAGAAGCGGGGAGGCAGGCCGGTGGCAACTTAATAAAGGACCATACGAATTTACAATTTATTACACTGTGCGGCCTGCATGAGGTTCCTTACACAGGGAATGCTTTCACTTGGTGCAAAAACATGGATCCACATGCCCGTGTGTGCTGTCCAAACTCGATCGAATCCTGCTCAACTCCCCGGCCCCTCCTTGATTTTCCTGGCTCTATCGTCCACCATTTGCCACGGATAGCTTCGGACCATGCTCCGCTGCTTCTTGAAGTTGATAAGCTTCAATTCCTCGCCTGGAAGCCTAAAATTTGAAGAGGGCGTGGATGATGTTCCTAATGACGCATGCGATTGCATCTACGACATGGAGGAAAGCGACGACATGGGGATATCCTAGCAAAATTTTGGCGGACAAATGAGCAAGAACAATCAAAGCTTAGCCGCTGGATTAAATTCAACGCCAAGACAGAAACTGAGACGACAAGTAAGTTGGAAGCTGAGATAAAGTTTTACAATTGTGGGAGGCTGATCGCTCCCTGGATGACTTGGAACTTCATACTGTGGGTTCTAGTGCAAACTACAATCAAGCTTAATCAAGATTAGACACCTGGTGGTGGAACGGGCTAAACTGCAAATGGTTGCACACAGGGGATCGCAACTCCGCTTTTTTCCATACGGCTGCTACCCAATGGAAGCATGAAAACATGATTTTTTCTATCCGCAAAAATGGTCTTACATCGTTGATGAGAAGGACATGAGCTGAAATTTGTCTAATCACTTGCTTGAGATGTTGCCTGGATGATACCACATACCAAGAAACCTGACGTTGGCCCCCCCCCCCCAAGAAGTGACTGATGGCGATGCACAACACCTTTTATCTCCCCCATCAGACGCTGAAATTAAAGCTGTGTTTCTCATCGGCCGCAATAATCCTCGGGTTTTGATGGCGCCACTCACCCTTCTTACCGCTTTTGGGGCTTTGCAATGATTGAAATTGTGGATGCGTTAAAGTGTTTTTTGCTAGGGACGCATGAATCATAATTGGAAGGATACACTTGTCATGCTTATCCCGAAATGTGAGAGGCCTCTTCACGAATACTACCGCCAATCAGCTTGTGCTCGTCTATCTACAAAGAGGTGGCGAACATCATCGCTAACCGGATGAAACCCCTTCTATGCAACATCATTCGGAGGAGCAAGCCCCTTCGTGCGAGGAGGTTGCTCTCCGACCATTGCATCTGGTCATGAAATCATGCATCGTCTTTTCACACAACCGAAAGTCAACGTGGGTTTCTGGCAATCAACTTGATATGGAGAAAGCTATGACAAGAATTCAATGTCGTTCGTCAGGGACGTACCCTGATGCTTTCAAATTTTCGATGGCTGGAACATTTGATCTTGGAATGCATCTCAAATCCGAGGTATGGTCTTCTTATTAATGGAGTTAGAGCTTCATGGATCAACGCCCGTGCGGATTGCGACAGGGTGTCCCTATCGCCTTATCTAATTCATTAGAGCTCAGAATTTCATCCCTCATAAAAATTAATCATCATCCTGGCTTGGGCATCAAGGTTAGTGCTTCCGCACCTAAGATTTCTAATCTTTTATTTGCTGATGATACCTTGCTGTTTGGCTCGACAAATACGGGCACGGAAAAATGCTTCGCATCCATTATCAATGACTATTGCTCTTATTCGGGCGAGGCGATAAATCCTACCAAATCGAGCATTCTATTGTGGCTGAAAGTTCTGACTGCTTCAAAGGACCGGATTCTTCGTGAACTCGGCCACAAAAATGTCAAAGCTCTATCTTACCTCGGCATCAAACTCCGGCTCGGGCGTGCCCGGACCAGTGATTACGATGGCTTGTTGTCCAAATTATCTAGCAGAATCTGAAGTTGGGGGGATATGCACATTTCTATGGCAGGGCGATTAACTCTACTACAAAGCACGATGACGGCAATTTTGCTGCACACGCTTGCTAATTCGCCAATGCCGAACTCGGTGCTGAACAAAATTAATTCCTTTCTCAAGAATTTCTTATGGAATAGCTCAAGCAACAAAGGAGGCATCCACTTTGCTAGTTGGGAGAACTTCTGCCTGCCAAAGGAGATGGGAGGATTGGGTATAAAACATATGGCGCTATGGCGAAGTATTTTGATGGGACGGGTGGCGGCTAAAGTCTTAAATTCTGACGGAAGCCTGCTCGCTCGCACTCTTCGCAACAAATATGGCGAGACCGATTTTTTCACCTGCAAAAGGAGCCAATTGAAAATTTGGAAAACAATTGCATTAGGTAATGGTATCATCACCCGCCATACATTCTGGAGTATAGGTACAGGCTCTCTGTTTCAACACTTGATGACAATTGGCTGGGTATTATGCAATTATCAAAATGGCCCACATTTGTAAATGTTTATGGTATTCCTGATAAGGTGGCTGGTTTGTTGGATAGTGAGGGTAAGTGGTCTGACATTTGCCTCACTTGGTTTGGGGCTGATCTGATGAAGATCATCAAGTTTTTACTGAGAAATGGTGCAGGAGAGGCGGACAAGCTGATCTGGATTCATACCGAGACGGAGAAATTGAATGCTGCTGCTACTTATTCCTCTGAGTGCAGCCCATCCCCCTATGTTGGAAGCAATATTTGGGCAATTAAATTGCAGCCGAGAATGAAAATGCTCCTATGGCAAGCTGTTAATAATTTCCTCCCCACAAATCACTGGCTATACAACCATCGACTTCATAATGATGATAGCTGTCCTTGGGGGTGTGGTGAAGAGGAATCACTCCATCACATCCTCCAGCGCTGCAGATTTACTTCCAAAATAAAAAACCGAAGGGTCCAGATTAAATATTCAGCCCAATGTTCTCAATCAAGATTTATTTGACTTCATCTACAATGACAATCTTACCAACGAAAATCCTGATATGGCCACTTTTATTTGCTCAATTTTGTACAACGTCTGGAAAGCAAGGAATGCCAAAGTGCACGGTGAGCCTTTCTTGCTACCGACATCAATTATGATCAATGCTATTTTGGACTCATCGCACGGGAACTGGGCGCCCCTTTGTAACTGACAATCAACATGGTCGCCCCCGCCCAATGGATGGCTCAAAATAAATTTTGATGGCTCAGTCTTGGAAAACAACATGACGAGGCTGGGTTGCCTTATCCGAAATCATGATGGTGACTTGATTGCTGCCAGAGGTATCCCGCACCGAAGCCGATCGGTGAGTATGACAGAATTTTTTGGCGGCTAATGCTGGACTACAACTCGTGACACATCATAGTGTTGGAGTGGCTGGATTCATACTTGAAGGAGACTCACAGGATGCCCTCTCAAAGATAAATACTATCCTGTCCGGTTGCTTCTTCGGTCATATTGAAGGCATGGTGGCTCGCCGCATGAAGGATCTACCAAGATTGGTGCTCTCGCAGGTTGATCGAAAGGCAAATTTCGTCGCCGACCACATTGCAAAAAGTTGCTTGCCATCTTGAATATGACTGGGTAAGAGGGATGCCTTTTACCAGTGCTTTCTCTTCTATTTTGAGGCATGATGTCAACTACTTGTAGGCTCTTTTTTAGTGTTATATATATCTAGGCTAATACCAACATTCAAGGAACCCCAAAACTTAAAGTTTCTAGAGATTGGAGAGAGTGTTTCTAGAGAGAGAAAGTGAGGGAGCAGTGGCGGCATTGTTGCAAGGGGGTCGGCTTGCAGCGGTGGCGGAGTGGAGGCGCTGGGCAGGGGGGGCTTAGGCGGCCGGCTGGTGCTGTTCGGTGGCGGCGTGGTGGGGGTGGTGCGGGTGTTTTGGGACGGGTTGCTACTCGGGGCTTTGGCCCTTGAGGGGTGTTTTTGATGGGAAAGAAAAAGAAGAACCGTATGGTTCTAGATGTCCATGAGCCTGGGTCTCCTACTGTTCCATTAAAGCTTATTGATGCTGCACCAAAAGGTTTTTTTCTCACTTGCAGGTTCCAGTTTCTGCACATACAAATTTAGTTTCTAGAGATCATGTTTTCGCAAATCTATTCGAGCTTTCCGAGGCCCCAAATTCAAATGCTAAGGTTGGCTCAGATTTCTCTCAAGATTCTGATTTGGATAGTTCTGAAGGCTTTGCAAACTCAGAAAAATCTATAAGTTCTTCAAGCTGCACATTAGGCGTTTGAGGTAATGTCGTTGAGAAATCAGCCAGCATCTCCAGCGGTACTCATGGTGCCAAAGACAATGTTTCTTTGAACTCTTCGTCTTCCAGCGTCTCCGGCTGCTGATGCGGTCATTTGCAACGCCCGGGCTGAGGCCCCTATTTTGCCCGATGACATGAACTACCAGGTGCAGCTGATGGCGATTGATTGCCATGTTCAGGAAGGCAATGTTTCCATCATTGAGCAAGATAATGGCTCAGTGCCTAATCAACAACAACCACCTAAAGATACTACAGATCCTTGCCAAGAAATTATTTCTAATGATCATGCTGACTTGGATGTGAGAAGACCGAGATCTCACATAAGGAAAGTCCGTACGCGATCAAAAAGTAGGGCTAAATCCGCTCGGGGTAGGAAGGAGCATGCAGCGGGGGCTTCCCCTTACCTGCAATGACGAAGTTAATCTTTTGGAATTGTCGGGGATCAATCCACATCACTTCCTGGGCACATTTGCAAGAGCTTGTCTGTTCGCACAATACGATAGCTGTTGTTCTTCTTGAGACTCGGCGTCAACTATTTACTCGCAGAGATGTGGATAGGCTAATTGGGAGAGACTGGAGTTTTGTTTATGTCCCAGCGGTGGGAAAATCTGGTGGCATTTTTTTTTTCTGGTTGGATTGCTTCATCAAGGTTAGTGGCATGGTCACAGATAAGTAGTTTATGAAGGCAGAAATTCATTTGCCTAATGGGGTGAAATGGAATCTGGGAGCTATTTATGCAAATAAGTATATGCACCAACGGAGGGCCCTTTGGGAAGAGGTCGCCAATTGGGACAGGAATACTCCATCTATCCTGGGCGGTGACTTCAATTGTGTTCTGCGAGCTGCGGAGAAACGTGTGTGTGTGTGGGGGGGGGGGGGGGGGGGGGGGGGGGGGGGGGAGGGAGATTTAATCCAGCTAAGGGGCCCCAGGATTTTGCGAATTTTATTTCTCTTACTAGCTATCATGAAATCCCATTTACAGGTGATCCCTTTACTTGGTGCAATAATCAGCGACCGACTGACCGTGTTCACTCTCGCCTTGATCGGGTTCTTCTCAACGGTCCCGCGCTGTTGGCTTTTTCGGGCTCAATTTCTCACCACTTGGCAAGGATCGCGTCTGATCATGCGCCTTTACTATTGGACATTGATATTATGAATTTTTCGTCGCCGAGAGGCAACTTGCGGTTTGAAGAAGCTTGGATGACCAATCCCTTGGTTCATTCGGTTGCTCTAGGGGCTTGGAGAAAACCAGTTAACGACGATCCCAACAAAATTCTGGAGGTTAAATGTGCAAGAACTATCAACACTATTTCCCGATGGGCCAAGTTTAATTCTAAAACTGAAACTGAGCAAGCTAAGAAATTGGAAATAGATATTGGTGCAATCCAGTTGCGAGAGGCCGAAGCGCCGATTTCTGATGAAGATCTTCATTTGCTGCGGCAACTTTTTTCCCGCTACAATGAAGTCCAAACTAAGTTGGATGCTTGGTGGTGGCAAAGGGCAAAAAACAAATGGTTGAAGCATGGCTATAGAAATTCAGCATTCTTCCACTCCGCTGCCACTCAGAGGAAGCATGAGAATCAGATTGTTAGTCTTACCATCGATGATGTGAGCATCTCAAAACAAGATCAAATCGAGGAAGCGTTGATTGAACATTTTTCTAAGCGATGGTGCATGGTGGACTCTACCTCGGGGGAGTGCTTTCCCCGCCCCCGAGTGCAGATTTCTGATGCGGATGCACAATGCTTATTGACCCCCCCAACTGATGCTGAGATCAAGAGGGTTGTGTTCTCATTTGGAAGTAACAAAGCTCCGGGTTGCGACGGGGTAACTCACTCTTTCTTTAAACATTTTCGGAATTTCACAATGCCTGATCTTATTGCAGCGGTCAAAAATTTCTTTGCAACATGTAAAATGGAGGAAAAATGGAAGGATATGCTTGTCGTTCTCATTCCTAAAATCAGTAATCCGTCATTGTCGGAGAACTTCCTACCGGTTACGCTTATGTACAACTATCTACAAGGTTGCTACCAAAATTTTGGCTAATCGCTTGAAGCAGTTGCTTCACAATTTGATCTCTGAGGAGCAAACGGCTTTTGTGCCCGAGCGCTCTATGTAAGACAATTGTATGTTGGCCCAAGAGCTTGTCCAGCGTCATCACTCGTCAGAGAGCAAATCTGGATTCATGGCCATGAAGATTGATTTAGAAAAAGCCTTTGACCGGATGCACTGGAGTTTTGTCAAGTGAACTATGACGGCTTTTAGTTTTCCGATCCCATGGATTAATCTTGTGATGGAATGCATCACGTCCCCTAGATTCAGACTTCTAATTAATGGCTCGCGCTCCAGATGGATTGAAGCTACTTGCGGTCTGCGCCAAGGATGCCCCCTATCACCATATCTATTTATACTGGGTTCAGAAGTTCTATCTTTGTTAATCAACTCTAGCATGCACCCGGGAATTGGTCTCAAAATCAGCCGTACGGCGCCAAAAATTTTGCACCTATTGTTTGTGGACGACACCCTGCTGTTTTGGTCGGCAACAACTAGAACGGCCTTGGAATTTATGGCCATTCTGAATCGGTACTGTGCAACTTTGGGCGAAGCAGTTAATCCCCATAAATCAAACATTATTTTTGGTCCCAAGGTCCCGGCCGCCGAAAAAAAATGACATTCTCCATCTGCTTGGACATGGCCCCTCCAACTCAATCAAATATCTGGGTATCACGCTGCAGCCTGGGAAGATCATGATGGCGGACTTTGACTACCTCCTGGACAAGATTGCTTGTAGAATAAGAGCATGGGGCAGTCGGCACCTTTCCATGGCTGGCAGAGCGGAGCTAATCAGGAGTACACTTTTGGCGCTTCCGCTTCATGCGCTTGCAAACTCGCCACTGCCATCTTCTACCATAAGGAAAATAAACAGCCTGCTCTCTGCATTTTTTTGGAGTGGAGATCACCTCAAGCATTCTATTCGCTATGTACAATGGTCCGAGATTTGCTTACTAAAGGATCGGGGAGGTTTGGGTTTTAAAAATCTGTAGCTTTGGAGATGGGTTTTAATGGGAAATGTGGCGGTGCGGGTGATCAGAGCTGATGGAAGCTTGTTCGCACAAGCTTTCGCTCGCAAGTATGCCATGAAGGACAAATTTCATCCAAATCGAAGCCACTCCAAAATGTGGAAATGTATTTGTATGGGGAGCAGGATTTTGGGTAGGCAAAGCTTCTGGATGGTGGGAGATGGGTCCAATATTTCAACTGTTGAGGACACCTGGTTAGGCAAGCTGCCTCTTTGCAAGTGGCCAACTTTCATCAATATAAATGATGTTACAGACTTGGTTGCGGGCTTGCTTGACTCCAGCTCCAACTGGCTGGATGAGCTTGTAACATCCCATTTTCAGCTAGACCCCTAGGAGTCGGTCTGCCGTGACAGGACCCCCGTAAACCCCAGAAATTGATAGTAACCGATCTAAAAATAGGTTCAGGCATAACGGCTAGCTGAAGACGCAATCCTCCGAAGTCCGTCGACCGAAATCCCGAGTCACGGGTTGGTCACGCCCGTGACCGGCCCGTCACACCCATGACTTCCTTCGATGGTCAACGAAATCAGGAAGCTGATCGCCGAGCTCAGAACTCATGTCACGTGTTGGTCACGCCCGTGACAGGCCCGTCACGCCCGTGACCTAGTGCGTGATGCCCGCACCCACTATCGACGATCGGCGCTCGACGATCGTCAAGCGGTGTTTGAATGAGTACACGGCCGTGTCACGGGCGTGTCGTATCTGGCACGGGCGTGACACGGAGCGTGTCTCTCTCTGTTCGACGATCGGAGCTCCACGATCGTCGAGCGGTGTTTGAGTGAGTACACGGCCGTGTCACGGGCATGTCGTATCTGACACGGGCGTGACACGGGGCGAGTCTCTCTATTCGACGATCGGCGCTCGACGATCGTCGAGCGGTGTTTGAGTGACAGGCCCGTCACGCCCGTGATAGGCCCGTCACGCCTGTGATAGGCCCGTCACGCCCGTGACCTAGGACGTGACGCCCCGACCGACCGTCGACCTCAGCTCGACAAACGTCGAACGAAGAACACCGTCACGCCCGTGACAAACATGTCACGCCCGTGACATGGGGGGGGGGGGGTGACCCGTGAACCGACGCAGAAAATTCGGTCGTCGACTCGAGAACGACGAATGGACTAATGTCACGCCCGTGACAGGCCCGTCACGCCCATGACAAATGCCGAAACGTCAGACAAGCTGGAAATTACTTTAACACATGCCACAATTAACTCTGATTATTGGAAGTTATACCAGGAGTATTTATGGGCCGTTTCCTTCTCTAATTACTTAATAAAATGAGGAAGTGTTGACAAAATGAGAAATCGCCACGTGGACACATCTTTTCATCTTCCACCTTTTCCTCTCCCTCCACCATAACCGAAATATTATTAAGAGGAGAGCCTTCATGACCATAAATGCTTTACCCTTCCCCCCTCCCCACTTGGTGATCTATAAAAGCCCCCTTAGGGCAAGATGAGAAGTCTACACTCTTGACCAAACAGATTAGAGTTGTTGTTCTCGCTGTAGGAGAAGTTCGGCAACGCCACCACCGCGCCATGACAACCCGACGTTCATCTCGCCTCCAAACCGCGAACAAGGTCCTCCTCTACTTCTTCTTTTATGGGTAGATCTTAGGATCTTAGAAAGGAAGTTTGTGCTCAACGGAGCCGGACCTATCTTGCATTTTCATGAAAAATACCATGAAAAATATATTTTCGGGTTTGCCGGAAACTGCCACCTCCGGCGGCCAAACCACCGCCGACCGATAGCCATCGCCTCGACGGAGGTGGTGGTGGTGGTGGCTGGCAAGGGAAGTGACCGGACGGCCGGCGATGGATCGCGGGAGAGCTACAGGAAATATAAGTTTTCTGAGTTCAGGTTTTCGGGTTCTGTAGAAGATGAACAGTAAAAACATTTTTTATAATATAAAAATTATGTATATAATATATAAGGAAAAGATACATTAAATGGACATATTTTGATGCTGCAAAACGAGGCACTTAGATGCCGATTTAGGACAAATGGCCAGTCAGGAAAGTTGTAGCCCTTCGAGTGTAGATTAATTTAAAGTTAATTTCAACTCGTTTGGGTAAGTGGTTTGACTGCAGCACCCGTTTTAGTGGGGGTTGTACCTAGAGTTGGGCAGAAACTAAAATGAATGCCCACTCTTCGTCCCTTGTCTAAAGGACCTGAAATTTGGGCAGGGGGTTACCCTTAGCCATACCTAGAGGTTGTCCAAAAATGGGAATTTTTGGAGATACTTTGCCTAAGGTTTTTGTTTTAATTTAATAAAGTTACAGTAATTTATTTAAGTGGCCAAATGACCTCCAAACCCTCCCAAATTTTGGTGAGTGGTCCCTGGCTATAAAACCTAGCTCTGTACAAAATTATAACTCAATTTTTATGAGTTTTGGGTAGGAAATCACCTATCCTTAACTAGGCATTAATGATGCGTTTTGAGTAAAAAGTGCACTAAGAGTTTGGAATGGTCAAATCACCTCAACAGAGGCTGATATTTTGACCACTGACTTAGAAGGGTTATTATAACCCCCTTGGAGAAAAATGGTGTGGTTTAGGGTTGATTTACCCTAGGATCCAACCTCAAACCCTAAAGGGGGGGTTTTGAGGGTTATGAAGGACATGAGGGCAAATGCCCTCATATTGCCTTGAAACTCAGTAGAGTCGACGTTAGCATAATATTAATCATCTGGATGGAATCTCGGAGGATTTGGAGATAGGTAGAGACCTCAAAACCCTAACCTTAGTTTTAGGGTAAAATCTCAAATGAGTAAAATCAGTCACTAAACATTATTTAAAAGCTGTGAAACTCGGGTAGAGTGAGTTTTGGAATGGGCAGAACCTATAACAATTTTACTGGAATTTTATGATGTTTATTTCTAGCACTTCATTCGTAAAGTTTGCTATAGCCCTAACTGACGTTTTAATTATTTAGATCATTCTGTTCATTACAACCCCATGAAATCTTGGTAATACGTGTTTTAGGTTAGAGTGGTTGCTTCTGAATTTTTGTATAATTTTTAGTTGAGTAAATCTAGTACTTCATTCACAAATGTTAAAAAGGGGTTTTATGGTTTAAAAATTAATTATGGATGATATTTCTGTTGAAAAATTATGAGACTTAGGAATTGAGATTTTCAGGTCATTATATGGTTGTAGACATTTATTCATGATTTTTAGAATCTTAGTTACGGTACTTTCTGTACAAGTCCACCTTATGGAGATTTTTGATAATTAATTTATTCAGAGATTAATACTTGCTGAAAATTTATGAAACTTGGTCAATGCTATTTTTAAGGTTGTATCTGCATAGTATAATTAATTTATAATTTCTGGATGGATATTTTCTATACTTGATTCATAAATAACGAAAGATAGAAAATATTGCTAAAATAGTTTTAGTGCCCTTTTGTTGATAGAAAAATTGTGATACTTTGGATTTACCATATCGAGATAACATAATATTTATAATAATTTTGTTGGATATCTTTCATGAGTACTTAGGGTAGTTCATGTTCAAACCGGTAGCCCTTGGAATTTTTGAGGAAATTAATTAAATGCCAGATAAATTAGGAAAAATTATAATTTTCTGATTATAGGATAATTATATCATGATATACCTCTAGTAAATAAGTTAGGGCATTTGGATGAGTATTGGATCATTTCCTATCCGGTTCGACATATAGCATATGATAGTCTGCAATTAGTAATTTGAGTTAACAGTCATAGGATATGATGGGGCACAGCGTTGGAGTTAGTTAATCTGATGAATTAGATGGATGTGAAAGTGTTCACCATATAAGGATGGGAAGGTTGGTGAGAAGTGGTGTTGGCTAGAGTTAAGAGGTGCTCGGGTTCGACGAAAGATCGTCTTTCCCGAAGAGAGGAAGGTTAAAAATCACACTAGGTTAGTCTATCGTAACATGAGAAGGTATTGGGCAAGGGAATCAACCAATAATAATAATAAGTACCTTGCGAAAGGGAACGATGGGCGTAATCCCATCATAGTTCCTAGTGCCCCTTGAGAGCCCTTCACAGGGAATACCGGGGGCAGTTCTGGGTTAACGTAAACTGTATTAACAAGCTGAAAAGAGTAACTTAGTAATTAGGGTTGCACATTTCACGAACACAGATAACACATGAAGATAGTTGGGAGCTTTGGGTTGGATAGTTAAGAGACGGACGTTTTGGTCCGGAGAGCTTCAGCTCAGATAGATAAGAGACGGATGTTTTGGTTCGTGGAGTTTCGGCTCGATTGTTTGAGACGGACATTTTAGTGCGGGGAGCTTCGGCTCAGTTTTTGAATACGTTAAATTTGCATGTGCATAAAAGGAAAGAAAATTAAGGTGGTGGGTCTTCAGTATTAGAGGGTCGATGCACCGACACCAATACGCTGACTCGGCAAGTGTGGCTAGCACTTCGCCAACAGAAGTCCGGTGCGCCAGCCTGCAAGAGTACGCAGGAGCTCCGCTTTGTGCACCAGCGTTGAGGCGTATGATAGGTCTGACCGGTGCGCTTGGAGATGGGGCAGTCTAGCTCCGGAGTTCATACAGCCGGGACCGTGAGTCTCGACCTTGAGTAGATGTTCTGTTTTTTGCTTCCGCATGAGTGATTTGTAGCGAGGACATGATGTTTGGGCACAAGCCCACTCTGAAAGATTATTCTGTGGACACTCCCTTCGTGGAGATTATTTATATGATATGTGATTTTCTGTGGACTTACATGTCTATTCTCTTGTACTGCTAGTTTTGTGATCAATAAGGCCGACAGAATCGGCGTTTTGTAGTGACGATCTTCACGGGCGCGAAGGTGTCACCGCAAAGCGGCGGTTCTGGGCATAAGACCTCAGGGTTTGAACGAGAAAAAAAGGGGGTCTTACAGAGCTATTGGCCGGGTTTAGCATTCTCTTAATTGAATCCATCTATCAGTTACCAAGAGACGATGTGGGGGGGGGGGGGGGGGGGGTGGCGGACAAGCTTGTTTGGGCCCATCCCGAGAACCTTTCTATGAAAACCGGGGTCGTTTATAATTTGGAGTGCCCGCAATTTGGGATGCAGGGGGCGACTTCTGGAAAATCAAGGCCTTGCCAAGATCGCTGTTGTTAATATGGCGCATTATTAATAACCTTCTGCCTACCAATGATTGTCTATACAATCATCACTTGCACACGGATCCAAACTGCCCCTGGGGATGCAACCAACCGGAAAATATCTATCACTTGTTGGGAAAATGTCGATTCTTATCGTGAATCCACGCGACTATCACACGAATGAACTTTAACTTCCACTCTAGTAAAATTTGTCCGCTGGAAATAATGTTGGATGAGTTGGCCATCAACTCTAATTCAATAGAGCTTCAGGTCTTAGCTTCAATTATATATGGGGCTTGGAGAGCCAGGAACAAATTCAATCACGGTGAGCCTTTCTGTCAACCATCATCCATCGCTTTAAATGCACTCATGGAAGCCTCGAATGGCCACTGGGCGGCCCAACTAAACTTGGACAACTCATGGTCGCCCCCGCCTTTGAGATGGGTTAAGGTAAACTTTGATGGGTCAGTTCACCCGAATTTATGTGCCGGATTTGCTTGTACCGTTAGAGATGACAAGGGGTTGCTTCTTGGTGCTCGGGGATTTGTAATTCATTGCAGGTCGGTGGACATGACAGAGCTGCGAGGAGCCTTATGCGGCTTCGAGATGGCCAAAATGTTTTTTAATATTGCGGAGGAAAATATTGTGGGAATCATGATGGAGGGCGACTCCGCTTTTGCTTGCTCAACTCTTAATCGTATACTTGCGGGAATCTACAATGGCGATGTTGAATCGAAGTTGGCCAAAATAATGATGGAATGACCCAAACTTATTATCTCTCAAATTGACCGTAGAGCCAACTCGGCGGCAGATTTTGTGGCGAATCAAGCTTGTTTTAGGATTTTGTTTGGGAAAGGGGGTTTTCCCTACCCCATGCCTTATCTTTTATTCTCTCTAAAGATTCTGAGCCTATGTATTCTATGTTAAATATATATTTAGGCTAATGCCACTTTCAAAGGAACCCAAAAACTTTGATTTCTGACAAGGTGCCGGCGGAGTCCTAAGAGCAACATCTGTCGATCCCTGGTCGCCATCGTTTATGGTTGAGACTAGGACGGTATCTGATCGTCTTCGAGCCCCCAACTTTCATTCTTGATTAATGAAAACATCCTGGCAAATGCTTTCGCAGTGGTTCGTCTTTCATAAATCCAAGAATTTCACCTCTGACTATAAAATACGAAAGCCCCCGACCGTCCCTCTTAATCATTACTCCGATCCCGAAGGCCAACATAATAGGACCGAAATCCTGTGATGTTATCCCATGCTAATGTATCCAGAGCATAGGCTTTCTTTGAACACTCTAATTTCTTCAAAGTAATAGCACCGGAGGAACGACCCGACTAATTAAGTCCAGGAACGCATCGCCGGTATAAGGGATAGGCACAGCGGTGCACATCATGAGGCGGACCGACCAACCCAACCCAAAGTCCAACTACGAGCTTTATAACTGCAACAACTTAAATATACGCTATTGGAGCTGGAATTACCGCGACTGCTGACACCAGACTTGCCCTCCAATGGATCCTCGTTAAGGGATTTAGATTGCACTCATTCCAATTACCAGACTCAAAGAACTTAGTATTGTTATTTATTGTCACTACCTCCCCGTGTTAGGATTGGGTAATTTGCGCGCCCGATGCCATCCTTGGATGTGGTAGCCGTCTCTCAGGCTTCCTCTCCGGAATCAAACCCTAATTCTCCGTCACCCGTCACCACATGGTAGGCCACTATCCTACCATCAAAAGTTGATAGGGCAGATATTCGAATGATGCATCGCCGGCACAAAAGGCCATGCGATCCAACATGTTATCATGAATCATCAGGGCAACAGGAAAAACCTGCGTCGACCTTTTACCTAATAAATGCGACCCTTCCAAAAGTTAGGGATTTGGTGCACGTATTAGCTCTAGAATTACTACGGTTATCCGAATTGCACGTACCATCAAACAAACTATAACTGATTTAATAAGCCATTCGCAGTTTCACAGTCTGAAATAGTTCATACTTACACATGCATGGCTTAATCTTTGAGACAAGAATATGACTACTGGCAGGATCAACCAGGTAGCACAACCTCAACACAACATGAAAGCAGCCAAACCATTCACCATCAGTAGGCGAAAGGAAGGGAAAAATCATGGTTGTACAGGTTAAGAGGCAAGTTTGCCTCCAAAATAACTCACATTAAAAAGGTTACAATGACACCAAAATATGATTTCAATTTGCTGCTTCATATAACAACATCATGCAGAGTTACGAATCAGCAACCAGCAGACTGGATGTTTGCGTAGGAACACACGTCTCGCCAAATAGCTGATCAAATAATAACTGCAATGCCAACCATTGCCTCTTTTTGCATTGAAAGAAGAGGCAAGGATGAATGTTTCTTCAAATTCAATGCCAATATTCAGAATGGGATCAAAATGCAAGCAACATGACAGACACACCACATCCATAGTGACTTGTGGTCAACAAAATGAAACAAATGCTTTTAACATTGATCTGCAACACTGAAGGTACACCAAACAAAATGAGCATTATTGAATGCAACTCATATGCCGCAAACGGTCTCAAAAAAACCCACATTTGCAAGCCCCGACGACAACACAACCGGAGCCAAAAAGACCAACACTAAATAGGAGAAAAGAGCTCTGCAAGGCATGAATGTTTTGGAGGATCGATGCACAAGAATAATCACATATGCATCGCACAATATAAAGAAGAAAATTTGGGGGCATGACATCAGAGCTAAGCAGAGGCATATCATGCACAACAAGCACTAGAGCGCAATCAAATTTTCTTCCCTCTACTAGTATGTAATTCAGATTCACAAAAAATGAGCCCCAAAGAGTGCAAAATCCCCTAAAAGCTTAAAAATGTGCAACATGTCTAGCGCCTGCCTGCGCATTATTCGACTCGTAATCCAAACATTCAATATCAAATTTCCTTGGTGCGTGCCTTTTCGGGCCAGACTGGCATTTCTACCGCAGATACATATTTCTTGCACGGCCGCACATTTGTTGTCCGATCGGGATTTATTTGCCACCCTGCATATTTTTTGCGCGGCTACGCAATTTTTGACGTCGCACGTATTCTTTTGCTCGAGTTCCTATTAATTGCCTGAGCGTGCATTTTTTCGTCGGGGCGTAGAATTTTTTGTCCGTATTTGTCCGGACGCGCATTTATTTTCTGGAGCGCATTTTCCTCTCATTCGCGTAATTTTACCCCTGGCCACGCTATTTCTTATTTTATCCGGTGCACACTTGCTTGTCGAATGCGTATTTTTTGCATGTACGCACAATGTTAGCATATACACGCATTTTTCGTCGCGACGTATTTTTTTGCCCGAGGGCACATTATTTGCCTGAGCGTGCATTTTTCGCCGGGGCGTAGAATTTTCTTCTCATTTTTGTCCGGACAGGCATTTATTTTAAAAATGCACATTTTCCTATCATTCGCTTTTTTTCCTCCCGTCCACGCTCTTTCTTATCTAGTGCACATTTGTTTGACGAACGCACATTTTTTGTCTGTACGAATACGATACACGCTTTTTTTTTGCCGGGGCACGCAGTTTTCGCCCTTCTGTGAATTTTACTCTCGGGCATGCATTTTTTTCCGTGGCGCGCATTTTTCGCAAGGGCATGCATTCTTCTTCGACACATTATTATGGTGACCAGAGTGATACAGAACTCAATCATCATAATAATGTGTCGAAGGATCAATAAGATATATTTGAGTACTCGGTAAGAACGATGACAGTCATCATACAGATCATATCTAGCATAATGAGATCGTATCAATGTATCAACATGATTCCTGGAAGTGATGTTCTGTGATTGATATTAATCATCGAAGTATTGTAAAGATCTCTTTTATGAGACTCTTGGGAGTGGGTGTAAGTTGACTCGTAATCCTCAAATAGAGGATTTCTCATAAGTGTACACCTTTCTAAGTAGTGGTGTGTGGTTTCTTAAAGGGGTCTAATCGAATGCTCGTCTAGACTATTCACCATGACATTAAGGTTTTTCAATCCTTCTCGCACTAGATATTATGCTTTCGCCTAACGTCGTCATTTGGTGGGCAAAAGGTATAAACCACGGGGGTGTTTCATTCCCTTCGTTTCCATGACTCGATTGACCAAGCTCAACTCGACGCATCTCAGAGTTTTACCTCTTGAGGGTGTTCATGTGGTGAACTGTGATGGGGTGAACTCATACTCACTAACCTATCACTCGTGGGTGCATGCAAGCAGACAAGTCAACATATTGCAGTGTGTGTGTGTGTGTGAGCATAGGTGAGTCATCATATTGCATTTATAACATTACCTTGCATCACATAAGATTCTTATCATATAAGTTTGTATAGACACTCTTATATGATGAGTTAAATATTTATGGGCATTTTTATAAGTTAATTTACTTTCTTGTTGTAGATCTATATTCTTTTTGGGATGAATGTTGCTTGTGTAGAACTCCTATAGTAGAATGCTTATATTGTTGTTATTTTATGCTTATATTACCACTCATGATATATAGAAGATATATCACATGCTTATTATTACTGCTTACATATATTGTATCCTCTTTTTTTCTTCGCCCGGTGCCTGAGAGATGCCGGGGGAGCGGATGTGATAGTCAACTAACGGTTGCTACGTCTTCCATTTTAGGAGGAAACCCAGCAGATTGAGCAACAACAGCAGGTCATACAACATGGTATCCAGGCCAGTGTGACAGGGCCTGATACGACGTTATCTTCGCTGCCGTCGGTTACATATGTGAGTTTTGAGAGACTCATGATTGTAGAAATTTTTGTGTACTCTGATAATAAAGAAATGTTGTAGCTTCTTATTATTGTTATACTTGTTTGGACTTATTAAATTGTGTGGATTGTGACTTATATATATATATTATTTATGTTGGGTTGACATGGATGATATTGATGTTAGCCGGCAGGATATGCCTCTTATAGTATCGGTCAACCTGTGTGTCGGTGTTACCACAAGGCAGCTGTTCTGGGCATAAGACTCACCTCAGCCGTGTCTCGTGTTACGGGAGGAGGGTCGTACAAATGGTATCAGAGGGAGGTTTCAATCCTCCGACCTTAGGGCCTGTCACCGCGTAGAATAAAAGGCTCAGGCGCCGCATTTAAGATCTGGTACCACGTAGACCACATGTGCTCATATGAGTGTATGAACAGTAATTCTTCAAATATTTAACCTAAGATCTAAGATTATTTCTTAAAATAATTAGAAATTATTATAATTTTTCTAAATTATTGTTATACATACATTTTCATGAGAAGTGTTCAACATTAAAGTTGTAGATCTCGACGAGATGTTCAACTTTCATGTCGAACACTTTTTTATTTGAAGGAATTTAGACCCTCGATTTGGCCCCGGAAAAACGTCATGCCGAATATATGTACGGACGCCCAGGATCGGCGTGACTTTTTTCGGGAGCCAAATCAGAGTCTTAAACGACAACATATTAAAAAATGTTGAACCTGAAAGTTGTAGACCTTGACGAGATCTACAACTTTCTTGTTGAACACTTTTTGATTTGAAGCCGTTTACACCCCCGATTTGACCCAGGAAAAGTCGTGCCGAAAATTTGTACGAATGCCCGGGATCGACGTGACCTTTTTGGGGCGCCAAATCGTGGGATTAAACGACATCATATTAAAAAATGATCAACATGAAAGTTGTAGATCTCGACGAGATCTTCAACTTTCATGTTGAACACTGTTTGATTTGATGTAGTTTAGACCCCCCGATTTAGGTCCCAAAAAAAATAACGCCGAAAATCTGTACGGACCACTCGTTCCGTGCGTGTCTTTTTTCGAGTCCAAATTGGAGGCCTAAACGACTTAAAATCAAAAACTGGTCAACATGAAAGTGGTAGATATCCAAAAAAATAAATATTCATCAATAATTACAGGAAAATTACGGGAGACCTCGTTATAATTCCAGAAAAATAAATAAATGATTTGTTTGTTGTGAGAATAATCTTATAATGTTTTCGCCAAGATTGTCTCTAAGGGATCAAATTTCGTTTTAATGGTCTCGTTATTATGCGTTCATGTGCACTATTGAATGTCACATTACTACATTCGCACCAGCCCATCTTTTGAGTTATGGAAGGCTAGTGGCCAGAATAATAAATACTATTAAGGAAAAACGTGAGAGTACCCCCTTATCGTGATATTCTACAATGAGGGATGGGGGACGAATCTACTGCGACTTAGGGCAGAATCTCAGTGTATCATGACAGCAAGGCCACTCTGCCACATACAATACCCTGCCGCAAATTTAAGTCGTCTGCAAAAGATTCTACCGATCATTCGTTTGAAACTGTAATTAAAGGCATCCACGCAAGTTATGTACAAAACCCGTGTGGAGGAAACCTACATCACGCTCCCTTGGGAGTTATAGCCCTACTGTTGGACGTGGGACGAATGAAAGGCTCAGGCGCCACATTTTTAGCATGGATTCTGACTTAGAGGTGTTCAGTCATAATCCTACAGATGGTAGCTTTGCGGCACTGGCTTTTCAACCAAGCGCGATGACCAATTGTGTGAATCAACGATTCCTCTCGTACTATGTTGAATTACTATTGCGACACAATCATAAGTAGTGTAAAACTAACCTATCTCACTGATGCGGGTTAAAACTCTAAAAATTATTACGAGCCCGCGGCGCCCCGGGCGGTTTATTTTAAGAAAAGTGGGTTTGGTTTTATTTAGAAAACGGGGCGCGCGGATTTATTATTTGGATATAAAACAGATGAGATCGAGTTTTAATGAAAGGAGGCAAGTGCACCTATCGTGTGTAGTACAGGATATTCCGGTGTGGAATATTGAGGTCGTATTGTTCTCGGGGTCGGGTTGATTATTTATACTCTTCCCTAGAGGGGACTATTATTTTACCGATAATTTTAACTTGTCAAGTTATATGTTATATATATATATATATATAAACAAAGAAAGACAGAAAATGAAAGCATAAAAGGTGGAGCCGATGAAAAGCTTAGCGCAACCGCATCGAATTAAATTTGAACTAAAATATACTTTTAATAAAAAGATATCATAAATCTCAAATTAATTAAGGCGGAGACTTGGCCGTGGTGGTTCCACTAAAATGAGCTCACTTATCTCTAGGACTATCGCTCACCTGAACGCTAAGACTATTCAAACGAACGTTAGTTCGACGAAGGATTCCTCTTAACACCCGTATTATGCTAAGAACCCCGCTATTGGGTGGGGAACTCAATCCGGTAGAGTTTGTGCGCCTCCTCTCTCGAGGGTTAGTGCGAAACTCTCTTTATCCAGGGGCCATCGGACCATACGCACGGCCTCTCGGCTAGCTACCGTATGGACTTCAGAAATAGAGCTCACACATCGATTTTGTGGTCCTACGCTTCGTAAACCCTAGGCAAACCTTAAGTTAATTTAATTAATTAGAAAAACAGGACTTTTAATTATTTAAAGATATTTTATCTGTCCCAATGCTCTTCGATACTGAGGGCTAAAAATGGTTAGCCACTCATCGGAATGGGGACGGAAAGAGGTGAAAGCAATAAAATGAAAGCAAAAAATGAAAGCTATAAATGGAAAGTAATAAAATAAAGTAGGAAAGTGTGATCCCTACTCGAACGAGTAGGGGGTAAATGAAAGCAGTAAAAGACAAGTCCCGGCTCAAACGAGTGGGCGAGACAAAATAAAGCGAGCCCTACTCAAACGAGTAGGAAAAAATAAATGCACCCACGCACGCACTCTACTGAAATTGAAATACTCACACAAACACTCGACATGAATAAACACACACACACACACACTCGACATAAAGTAAAAAACACAACTCTACAGAAATAAAACACACACACTGCAGGAAGTAAACACACTCACACAGCAGAAATTGAAACACACTCACTCACTCTACTTGAAAAAAACAAAACAATGCGTCATTTAACTCTTAATGAGTTGGCGGAAATAAATGCGCACACGCACACACTCTTCATGAATTGAAAGAACGCTATGAAAATTAACTCATACACGCACGCACACGAGCAAAAAAAATAAGAAAAACTAAGGTAGCAGAAAATTAAAATAACTACATTTCTACCGCTAGAATGCGTTATAAATGCATAAAAAGTGAAAATAAAAATTAAATGAGCGAAAAGGTTTGGCAAATAAACGTAAAAATAAATGTGTTTGAAAAATGAAACTGCGACTTATTCATTTTTATAACTCTATAAAAACACTTAAAAAGTGGAAAACGAGTAAAATAACGAAAAGTTTTACAAAAATAACAATAAAAAGGCTAAGTAAAAAAAATTCAAACACCACGTACTTTTATAATCATTCTTATTGATTTATAAGGATGAACATTAGAAGTGCTGAAAGATCCTAACACTAACCAAAGCTAGTAACAATAACGAAAACATAAAAATATAACTCTATACTCATACACACACACCCATTAAAAAGAATGAAAAAACAAAGTTAAAACAAGTAAAAATAAGATTGCATAATGATTTGTTGCTTAGATTCATTCCAACATCATATAAAATGACGAAAAAAAACACATTTTATTAAGTAAAAACAGGGGTTACAAAAGAACAAAAACAAAAGCTAAAGAGAGGGGGGAGAAATATCCCTTACATAGCATTTGGATTCATCTAAGAAGCATAACCCTATACAAAGTGGTTCAAGAAAAGAAGAACAGGAATCCAAACAGAAGGCTGGAATTTATAGACAAAATTTTCATGGGACACGCCCTCTGACACGGGCGTGTCTGGGGGCGTGTCAACACTGCACAAGATTCGATCCGGCGATTTGATGGCTAAGTTGACTTCGGCTGAAAACGCGGCGATCACACCCCAGGTCACGGGCGTGATGGTGGGCGTGTCGGGAAGGTAGAACTGGGCGCGGGTCGCGTCAAAAAGTCGCCGGTGCGGTCTTGTCGGCAGGTGGAGGAGTACAAGCCCGTGTGGCATCTTGATACGGGCGTGTCGGGTCGGGTCGACGTACGTTGAACGCGGTTTCGTCGAGATAGAAGCCTTGGTCGTCGATCGAGAATGATACGGGCGTGCCAGATCATTGGACACGGGCATGTCCTGGTCGGGTCGACAAACTTCGAGCTCAAAACGTCGAGCGCGGTGACACGGGGCTCGGTCACGGGGCGTGTCATATTTGGCACGGGCGTGTGGCCAGCCATGTCACGCTTTTTTTTTGTGCGAACAGAAAAGTGCAGACCGAAAATTTGGAGTAATGTAAATTTTATTATCCAAAAAAGGTATCAATTACAATGGTATAACCTCTCTTTTATAGAATGGAGGAGATGAGAGAGAATATAATTAAGAATGTGGGACTAAAAATTTACAGGTATATGTGGCTTTACAAAAGGCAAACCGGACAGGCCGGGCGGTTAGACAAGCCGGCTAACCGCCCGTCAACTAACAAGAGGAGATAACATGTGCCACAAAGATCAAGCCTCCACAAGAGACCGCTAGACCGCCCGATCTCCAAGTCATTTGAGACAAACCTTTAGACCGCTGGGATACCAAACAACACCAACCCGACAGACAGATCGGCCAGAATAAACCGGCAGACCGCCCGTTCTCCGAACAGCAACAAACTGCCCTACCTCCATATTGCAACACTCCCCCTCAAGCTGGAGCATAGATATTAATCATGCCCAGCTTGTCACAAATGTGGAAAAAGGAAGCGGACATTGGCTTAGTGAAGATGTCGGCCAACTCGTTGTCTGAAGTGACGAACGGAGTACAAATCTGTTTCTTCAAGATCTCCTCCCGAATGAAATGACAGTCGACTTCTACGTGCTTCGTTCTCTCATTAAAGACCTGATTTTTGGAGATGTATATCGTGGCCTTATTGTCACAGAACATAGGAAGAGGATAGTTGTACACCTCTCCTAAATCAAGCATGATAGCCCGTACCAATTTCAACTCACATGTGGTCGATGCCATACTACAATATTCTGCCTCTACACTGGACCTGGAGACCACAGACTGTTTCTTGCTCTTCCAACTCACAAGATTGCCTCCAACAAACGTGCAGAAACCTGATGTCGACTTGCGATCCTCTTTGTCATCAGCATACCTCGAATCAGAGTACGCTTCAACCCTTAGGTGACCATTCTTCTAAAAAAGCAGTCCTTTCCCTGGTGCTGTTTTAATATACTTCAATATCCTCAAGGCAGATTGTTGATGACACTCTCTAGGAGATTGCATGAACTGGCTCACCTTGCCAACAACATAAGAGATGTCGGGTCTGGTTACCGTGAGATAAATGAGTTTGCCTACCAGACGCCGGTACTTCGTAAGATCAGATAGAAGAGGTGAGTCATCTGTCCAAGTATTGTCTTCCCCAATAGCCATGGGAGAATGGGCAGGTTTAGCACCAGTCAATCCTGCCTCTTTTAGAAGATCAAGAGCATACTTCCGTTGGGAAAAGACCATGGAGTTGGGCTTCCTAGAGATTTCAATTCCCAGAAAGTATTTCGGGGAGCCCATATCCTTCGTGACCAGGTGCTGACGGAGGTGTTTCTTTGTCAACGTTACCCCATCCTAATCATCGCCAGTAAGAAGAATGTCATCAACATAAACTGCAAGAATTACCAGACCAGAGGAAGTTTTCCGAACGAACAAGGAGTGATCAGCTGAGCTTCTTGTAAAACCAATGGCCGCAACAATGCCGCTAAACTTGTCAAACCAGGCACGAGGACTTTGCTTGAGGCCATAGATAGCCTTCTTTAGCCGGCATACTCGTGTCTCCCCCTGAGCAACATACCCAGGAGGTTGCTCCATGTAAACATCTTCCTGAAGATCCCCATAAAGAAAGGTATTTTTGACATCCAGCTGTGAAATGGGCCAATCCCGGTTGACAGCCACAGAGAGAAGAACTCGAATAGTACTGAGACGATCAACTGGAGAGAAAGTGTCAAAGTAATCAACCCCATAGGTTTGGGTAAAACCCTTGGCAATAAGACAAGCCTTGTAACGATCCACACTGCCATTGGGAAGGAACTTCACCACAAAGACCTAGTGACAGCCAACAACATTTGTGCCGAAAGGAGGAGTAACCAGGGTCCAGGTACCCCGTTCAGTGAGAGTAGCAATCTCCTCATCCATGTCAGCTTTCCGATGAGGAATAGTAAGGGCCTCCTGGTAGGAATGGGGGGTGGCAGTGGCCGAGATAGCCAGTGCAAAAGCTCTGCAAGAAGGGGTAAGACGATCATAGGAAACAACTGCAGCAAGCGGGTGTTGGGTACATGCCCGAACCCCTTTGCGAAGGTCAATGGCGAGATCCAGGGAAGCTGGGTCTGCAGTATCCGGAGCGTCCGTGGTGGAGAGAGCTGGCCCGGGAGTAGAGAGAGACGGCTGTGTAGAAGAGGGATAAATCGAGGGAGGAGAGGGTGGAGATGGTGGAGATGGTGGAGAGGGTAGAGACGGTGGAGAGGGAGAAACGTCAATTGGAGCAGAGGGAATAGATGGGTTGGTTTGAGAAGTAGGAGTAGCAGGAGTAGACGAGAAAGCAGGAGAGAAGTAAGAGACATTTTCAAAGAACGTAACATCCGCAGAGACAAACTGCTTGCGGGTAACGGGGTCAAAGCAACAATAGCCTTTCTCAGTGGTAGAGTACCCCAGAAAGACACATTTAGTGGCCTGTGGGGAGAGTTTGGCACGGGTGGCAGCGGGAGAATGCACAAAGGCGGTGCACCCAAAGATGCGCAGAGTAAGGGGAAAAGGATTCTTGGTGGGATAAAGAATGGAGAATGGGGTGGCACCGTGGAGAACCGTGGAGGGAATGCGGTTGATGAGATAATAGGAGAGGAGAACAACATAGCCCCAATAGGAGCGAGGAACATGCATTTGGGTCAGCAGAGTGCGAGCGACATCAAGCAGGTGACGGTTTTTGCGTTCCGCCACCCCATTTTGTTGGGAGGTGTAGCCACAACTAGTTTGACGAATAATACCATGATGCATACAAAAAGAAGAAAAATCGTGGCTAAGATTTTCCTTAGCATTATCAGAACAAAGAATTTTAATAGATGTATCAAACTGAGTCTAAATCAGAGAATAAAAGGATGTCCAGACAGAGAACAGTTCAGAGCGATCCTTGAGAAGGTACACCCACGTGCACCGAGAGAAATCATCAATAAATGTAACAAAATAGGAACTACCTCGACCGATGGTGAGGGTAGGAGTAGGACCCCACACGTCATAGTGAACGAGGTCGAAGGGACGGGAAGAGCCACGACTCTGCATTGGCGGGAAGGATGAGCGATGATGCTGGCCGAGCTGACATGCATCACAGTTTAGAGGAGGATGATGAGGAGGGAGGTGGGGCAGAAGCTGGCGCAGAAGCCGTGGAGGAGCATGTCCAAGGCGAAGATGCCATTGGAGAAGATCTGTAGAGGATGAGGAAAAAGCGGATAGAGCGGAAACGTTGTCGAGGAAGTAAAGGCCGCCACTCTCAGTCCCAGTAGCAATCGTCCGTTGGGAGTCCGGATCCTGAAAAGAACAAGAAGTAGAAGTGAATGTGATGGAACACCATAATTGCTTGCATAGAGAAGTAACCGATAATAAATTGCAAGGGAACAAGGGCATATAGAGGGTATCCGCCAGACGAAGAGACGGAGTGACCTAAAACACCCTGTCCCATTCACCGGAGATGAAGAGCCATCAACAAAAAAGACCGGAGACAACCTATCATGTGTTTAGAGATGAGAAAAAGACTGAGGATTGCCCGTCATATGATTGGTAGCAGCAGAGTCGATCAACCATCGGCTGTGAGTAACAACGTGGGCACTACCAGAAGAGGTGACCACCGAGGCGGACTATGTGGAGGAGATGGAGGCCATAGAAGAGAGAAGGAGGAGAAACAAGTCGCGGCTAGAAGGAGAAGAAGCAGGAACAGGCCGCAGCGACTTAAGGACAGGTCGCGACGACAAAGAAGAGGAGAGCGACGAGAAAAGTCCACAGCGACTTAAAGACAGGTTGCGGCGACAAAGAAGAGGAGAGCGGCTAGAACAGGGCACAGCGACTTAAGAACAGGTCGCGACGATAAAGAAGAGGAGAACGGCGAGAAGAGGCCGCAGTGACGTAAGGACAGGTCGTGGCGACAAAGAAAAGGAGAGCGGTAGAGGAGGACGGTTATAAAAGAGAAGAAGCAAGAGGCCGCAAACAGGGAGAAACAAGCCGCGCGAACAGAGGAGCGGTCAGAAGAGAAAACAAGTCGCGAGAACAGGTCGCGGAAAGAAGAAACAAGCTGCACGCGTAGAGAGAGCTCAGTCAGGAGGAAAGGACCAAGTGCTCTAATACCATGTGCGAACAGAAAAGAGCAGACCGAAAATTTGGAGTAATGTAAACTTTATTATCCAAAAAAGATATCAATTACAATGGTATAGCCTCCCTTTTATAGAATGGAGGATATGAGAGAGAATACAATTAAGCAATATGGGACTAAAAATTTACAAGTATATGCTGCTTTACAAAAGGCAAATCGGACAGGCCGGGCAGTTAGACAAGCCGGCTAACCGCCCGTAAACTAACAAGAGGAGATAACATGTGCCACAAAGATCAAGCCACCGCAGGAGACCGCTAGACCGCTCGGTATCCAAGTCATCTGAGACAAATCGCCAGACCCCTGGGATACCAAACAGCACCAGCCCGGCAGACAGATCGGCCAGAATAAACCGGCAGACCGCCCGGTCTCCGAACAACAACAGACCGCCCGACCTCCATATTGCAACATTCTTCAAAAATTGCTGATTTTGAAAGAATTGGTTTCAAGATGTCCTAAACACCTAGAGGGGGGGGGGGGGTGAATAGGTTCAATTCCTTTTCTAACTTAGGTAGACAAATCTATCTAGTTTAGCAATTTATTCAGCAGATATCACAACACATCATTCACATACACACAACATTCCATAGATTGCACACCAGATTTATAGTGGTTCCCCAAATGATGGGTACATCTACTTTCCCCCTTTGCCTATCTAGCAGTGTACAAGATTCAGCCTAACTTCCTTCTTTCTTCTCAGATCCGCAGATCATACAGCTCAGAACCAAGAATGGTTCCTACAACTCAGAGAGAATCCTCACTCCTACAACTCGGGCACAAGCCCTACCTCAGCCTCTTTCACAGGCCAATAACTCAGAGTGAAACCCCACTCCTACAACTCAGACAAAAGCCCTACCTCAGTCTCTTTCATGGGCCTACAACTCAGGGAAAAGATTCCCCTACCTCAGGCACTCAGCCCTACCTCAGCCTTTATAATTTAGGCATACAACTCAGAGAAATAAATCTCCTACACTCAGATCTATTACAGATCCTACAAAAGTTATTCATGAAAAGATAATAATATCTTCAACGAGATGGAGAGAGAACTGGTTGAAGGCTTCTTGATCAGTTCTTGATAGAACTGATTACTTAAGGATCAACCTATCTTAGCTTCTTCAAAGCTTCTTGAATCTGAACAAAGTAAGGTTGATCTTCTTGGTGTTGGAGTTGATCTTCAATGAGCTTCCTTCTTATTCAGAAATTAATCTGAATTCTTCTTCATAATTGATCTGAATTCTTCCGGCAGATTGTTCAGGATCTGCCTTCACTGGATGAGGACTTCTCTCCTTATTTTTCTCTCTCTACAATATGTTGACTATTTCTTCTTTCTCTTCTTCTGCATCTTCAATCCTTCAGAGATTATTCTTTATTCACTGATCGTGTTCACGATCACCTCTTTACAATCGATGCCAATTGTTGAGAGAGCATATCTATATATAGGCTTCATCCATGGTTACCGGCTTTCCGATTCCAAACGATCTTCTGACACCTCTGACATATGTGACAACAATGTCAGTAATGATAGCTGTCAAGTCTCCAGTTGTATTACTTCAACTTTCATTGGACTTTGAGTCAGCAGCAGAGAATGTCGAGTGAATACTTCATATGTGTCGACACACATAGTCCATGTACACAAGTCTTGATGATGTCGACACAGCTTCACTTTTACTTCTCGACACAGCTTCCGTGGAATGTGTCGACATAAGTTCTGTGTGTCGACACAATCACTCCTTGTCTTAACAAAGTTGGTGTCAACAAAATTCTGGTGTGTGTCAACACAAGTTCTGTGTGTCGACACAGTCGTTGTCGACAGAATTCTGGAATGTGTCGACATCTTCTCTGTGTGTCGACACAAATTCTGCGTGTCGACACAAATCTGGCCCTTGGTGTCGACACAACGTTGTCGACAGATTTTCTGTGTGTCGACACAAATTCTAGGTGTCGACACAATCTGACCCTTGGTGTCGACACAGCCATTCCCAAGTGTCGATACTTGTACTTAGAAATTTTTCTTCCATTTACTTAACCTGTACATGATAACTCAACACAACATCAAATATAACTTGATGCATATCATTGAGTTAGGTGAGGCTTCTCCAAATCTGGTACACATTTTCCAATGTACCCAACAATCTCCCCCTATTTGGAGAAGTCATAACCCTTAGTCAATGATATACATCACTTATAATAAAATAAACAATATGATGTGTAAAAGCATTCAATGATAGAGTAACATATAAACAAAACAAGTATATTATATCATCACAGGATATGATATAAACATAATAAGCATGAATCATTGTTTTGTTTAAACTTCAAAAACGTTTGTTAACAACAGATTACATAGATTTTAAAACTGAAGATTATAATGTTCTAAAATCTAGTCAATCTATTCTAAGGCTGATCAGGCTCCTTGATCACTATGCCTTTGCCAGACTGGACCCTTGCCTGTACTGGAGCTTCAGTATCTTCAGCTGGCTTCTTGCCTTTGAGATCCTTCTTCTTAAGTTCTTCAGCCTTAACTTTTTGCCTTTCAAAATAATGATAAGGCTTGGGAAAGTATTTACTGGGCTCCAAAGCTATAGCAGGTATTTTCCCAGCCTTGTGATCCCTTCTGAACTGGTGTATAGCATCTTGTCTCTGCAGATATTTGCTCCACTCAAGTTCAGAATACCACTTGACTCTATCATGCATTTTTTTCTTTGACAGCTTGCCAGACAGTGAGTATTATATTTCTGGAGGTGGGACTACATCTTTCAAAATCAGGCTTCAGTTTAGCCTACTCTCTAGACCTTTTCTTTGAGAGTTGAGCTTCTTGCTCTTTATTTAATGCTGCCTCTGACATTTCAACTTCCTCAATATTCATATTCTGGACCTCCTTTGGAGGACTATACATGTGTTGAACAACATTTTGAATACCTTCAAAATCAGTAGGGGGTAAATAGTTTGAGCTACTACCTACTGAGCCCCTTCATTATAAGCAATTTGAATGCCTGACTCAGCAGTATTATCATCATCACATAGGGGTGGATATCCCAGAGTTTCTCTAACAACATTTGTTATCCATTTAGCATGCTCTGAGCTAGCATTGACTAACAACCTCTCCCCCTTTATGACTTCTCTATCAACATGATTCCTGAGATCATCTTTCTGAAATCTGATTTGATCAGCTAAGTAGTTGGTGCCTTCTGTATAATAAGCTTTAAACTTCTGTAACTGAGCAGATATGATCTTTTGAGAGGCTTGAATGGCAGGTTGGAAAGTGGCTAAATCTTCTTGAAGTTTTTTATCAAACTCTGACTTCTCTTCAGCCCTTTCCTCAGTTAATGCAGTTGCAGTATTCTTTAACTCAGTAACAATCACATTATGTGATTCAGTAAGATTATCATTCATTCTAATTTAATTTTCTACCCATTATGTGATTCAGTGGGAACTATTTCACTGTCGTTAACTCCATCTCTGGGCAGGAGGGACCCGAGGAGATGGAGAGGAGGATGGAGGAGGCGGAGCAGGAAGTAGGTGGAGTGGCGATGGATGTAGAGGAGAGCCGCACCCAGGTGGAGGTGGCGGAGGGAGTTCGGGAAGAGCCAGTCGAAGTGATGGTCGTGGATGAGGCTGAGGAGGAGGTCCTTGTCTCGGGAGAGGGGGACCCAGGAGGATGGGGAGAGCAGTATCGTCTGGAGGCTATGGAAGAAGTGGTGGAGATGGAATTTATCACCCTCGGAGGCGGGGTGGAGAAGGTGCGCATCAGCGGGGGGCTGACCCCGGTTGATCAGGAGAGGATGCTAGCATGCATCCACAAGATCGTGGACATATTTGCTTGGAGCACAGCGGAGATGTCGGGGATCGATGTGGATGTTGCCTGCCACTGCCTCATTTTGGATCCAGAAGCACGCCCCATCCATCAGAAGAAGAGGTCCATCGCGGACAAGCTAGCCGAGCCCATCAGGGTGGAGGTGTCCAAGCTCCTGAAGGCCGGCTTTGTATCCAAAATTCAGTACCTCATCTGGGTCTGGAATGTTATAATGGTTAAAAAAGAAGACGACCGGTGAAGAATGTGTGTTGATTTCTCTTTACTTAATAAATCATGTCCTAAAGATTATTACCCCTTGCCTTGGATTGACGCGCTGGTTGACTCAGCCGTCGGGTTTCCTGTAATGAGTTTCTAAGATGCTTTTTCAGGTTATCATTAGATCAGGATGCACCCCCTCCCCCTCAATATGAAAGATGTCTCCTTCATCACCGCGGACGAGTGCTACTACTATATTATGATGCCTTTTGGCTTGAAAAATGCAGGGGCAACATACCAAAAGATTATGGATCGGATCTTCTAGGAGAAAAAGGGGAGAAACCTCGAGGTGTATGTGGATTACCTGATGATCAATAGCCAGGAGGTGGACTCCCACCTCCAGGACCTGGAGGAGACCTTCGGCACCTTGCACAAATACAAGATGAGGCTGAACCCCATGAAATATGTTTTTGGCACCAGCAGTGGCAAGTTCTTGGGCCATCTCCTCATCCAGGCAGGGGTGGAGTTGAATCCTGACAAATTCAAAGCGATCATGGAGTTGGGATCTCCTCGGAGTGCTAAGGAGGTCTAGCGACTGACAGGAAAGTTGGCAGGGCTCAGCAGGTTCCTTTCCTAGGGTGGGGAGAAGTGCTCTCCCTTCTTCAAAGCATTGATGAGAGGCAAGAAGTTTGAATGGACTGAGGAATGTGAGGATGTATTCCAGGTTTTGTAGAGACAGTTGACTCATGTCCCCCTTATCCAAGGGCCGAAGGAGGGGAGGACCTATCTGTGTATCTCGGGGTCGGAATAGAGGCCTTGAGCTCCATCCTGGTACGGGAAGAGGGGAAGAAGCAACTGCCCATATACTATGTAAGTCAGGTCCTGAAAAGGCAGAGCTCCGTTATCCCATCTTGGAGAAGCTGGCCTTTGATCTGGTCATCTAGTCTAAGAGGTTTCAACCTTACTTCCAAGCAAACTCCATCCATGTGGTGACTGACCATACCCTCCGCAACATTTTTGAGGGGGTGGAGCACTCGGGGTGGATGGCAAAGTAGTCGGTGGAGCTGAGTGAGTTCGATATCTCCTTAGTCCCGCATCTCTCAATTAAGGCCCAGGTGATGGCAAACTTCCATGCTGATTATGTGGTCGAGGTGCAGAGGTGGAACTCACTCGTCCGGTCCCTTGAAAGGTGATGGTATATGGTGCGTTGGGAAGACATTCCTTGGGGGTGGGGGAGATCTTGGAGAGCCCTTAGGGAACAAGTATCAAGCAGATAGTGGTGGTGAACTTTCCCATCTTTAACAACCAGGCCGAGTATGAGGCCGTGATAGCAGGATTGCGGCTAGCTAGGGAGCTAGTGGTACATGATGTGGAGGTACTCATTGACTCCATGGTGGTTGCTTTTCAGATCAATGGGGAGTTTGAGGTAAGGGAACCTACCCTCCAGTTTTATTTATCAAAGGTGAAGGGGGTCATTAGTATGTTCCAGAACTTCTCCATCCGGTATGTTCCGTAAGAAGAGAATGAGTAGGTTGATCTGCTACCTAAGCTTGGTCCCCAGGAGGGGGGTACCATCACTGACCTTTTCTATCCATCCATCCAAAAGGGAAAGCTAATGTAGGTGGACAAACACCCTGGACCCTTTCATGACTTTTCTCTCCTCAAGGGAGTTCCCGAAAGGGATTGATAAGAAGAAGTTCATGCATAAGTCGGCCTATTACCTTATGCTCGACGGACAGTTGTATAAGAAGACTCTCTCAGGGATGTTGGCACGTTGCATGACCGAGAGGGAGGTTCAGAGGATCTTGGAAGAGGTCCATTCAGGGGAGTGTGGAAGCCACTTGGTGAGTAGAACTTTGGAAGGAAGAATAGTTCGACAGGGATACTTCTGGCTGACTCCAAGTCAGGATGTTGCAGAGTTCATAAGGAAATTCCATAAGTGCCGGATGTTTGCCCCCCTCCAACTTCAACAAGCTCAGTGGATCAGGAGTATCAAAACCCCTGATCTTTCTCCATTTGGGGAATGGATTTGGTAGGGCCTTTCCCCCAGGCAAGCGGGCAGAGGAGGTTCCTGCTTTTTATGATAGACTATTTTTTTAAGTGGTTGGAAGTGAAGGTGCTGGACAAGGTGAGCTCCCAGGTAATCAGGAACTTCATTTTGGGGGGAGAACATCTATCAGCACGTCCTACCCCAGGCCATCGTCACGGACAATGGGCCTCAGTTCACCAGTGCCGAGTTCATCAATTTTTGTGGGCAGCTTGGGATTGACCTCAAGTTTGCCTCAGTCCACCATCCCAGGAGCAACGGCTAGGTGGAGGTGGCAAACAAAATCATTGTCAACCTCCTCAAGAAGAAAGTGGAGAATTTGAAGGGTAGCTGGGTGGAGCAGCTTCCTCCGGTTCTCTGGGCCCTGAGAACCACTCCCAAAAAGACCACGGGAGAGTCCTCCTTCAAGCTCTCCCATGGATATGTGGCAGTGCTTCCAATATAGTTCGAGGTCCGGACTCCTCGGGTGGTAGAGGCAGAGGCAGGTAGGGTAGAATGGCAAGCTGAAAACGAGGAGTAGCTGCGGCTCTCCCTTGATATGGTGGAGGAGCTGCGTGATCTCTCCGCCATCCGACAGGAAGAGTTAAAACGAAGAATGGTTGAGTAATTTGATAAGCACGTAAGGGTCAAACAGTTCTCAGAAGGGGACTTGTTCCTGAAGAAGGTGGATACGACAGGGAGATCAACAATAGTGGGGAAGCTCAACCCTAACTGGGAAGGCCCATACATTGTCTAGGAAGCTCTAAGTTTGGGGGGGGGGTATCGTGTCTGAAATGTGGAGGGTGAGACCCAAAGTCACCCCTAGAGTGGTGATGACTTAAAGTGTTTCTATCCATGAAAGCATGTACGCACTCTCCTTTAATGAATATGAAATCCTTGATGCTCCAACTCTTTTGCAGGTCTAGTTTATGGCATGTTGTCTTTATCAAGCTAAGTCCTAAAATGCTCTCGCTGTCAAGCTCTCTCCTAGCTGGCAGGGAATGGGTCTGTGATGGAAAGTACTCTTGCTCTAGGGTTAGGTCCCGAGACGCACCCGTTGTCAGGCTCCCATCTAGCTGGTAGGTCCGAGATCCTCGAGTGACGTCATTATGACCCTGGTGGACTGAGTTCGGTGGATGCTCAACACTCTCCATCAGGCTCTTACCTAGTTTATTGGGCCGGTGGTAGCACCCAGAGGTTTATTGGTGGAAAGTATTCTCGCTCTGGGGTTAGGTCCTGAGATGCTCCCGCTGTTAGGCTCCGACCTAGCTGGCAGGGCCGGGATCCTCGAGTGATGTCATTATGACCCTAGAGGGCTGAGTCCGGTGGATGCTCAACAACCGCCATCAGGCTCTGACCTAGCTGATTAGGTCGTTGGTAGTACCCGAAGGTTGATTGTAGGAAATTACTATTGCTCTGGGGTTAGGTCCTGAGACGCTCCCGCTGTCAGGCTCCTACATAGCTGGCAGGGCCGGGATGCTCGAGTGACGTCATTATGACCCTAGACGGCTGAGTCTGATGGATGCTCGACACTTGCCATCAGGCTCTCACGTACCTGATTGGGCTGGTGGTAGTCCCCGGAGATTGATTGGTGGAAAGTATTCTAACTCTGAGGTTAGGTCCCGAGACGCTCCTACTGCCATGCTCCCACCTAGCTGGCAAGGTCCGGGATCCTTGAGTGACGTCATTATGACCCTGGAGGGCTGAGCCCGGTGGATGATCAACACCTACCATCAGGCTCTCTCCGAGTTGAATTGGCCAGCGATAGCTCCTGGAGGTTGATTGGTGGAAAGTATTCTCGCTCTGGGGTTAGGTCCTGAGATGCTCCCACTATCAGGCTCCCACCTAGTCGGCAGGTCTAGGATCCTCGAGTGACATCATTATGACCCCGAAGGACTGAGTCTGGTGGATGCTCAACACCCGGCATCAGGCTTACACCTAGCTGATTGTGCCGGTGGTAGCTCCCGGAGGTTGATTGGTGGAAATTATTCTCGCTCTAGGTTAGGTCCCGAGACTCTCCCGCTGCCAGGCTGCCACTAAGCTGATAGGGCCAGGATCCTCGACTGATGTCATTATGACCCTGGAGTGCTGAGTCTGATTGATGCTTAACACCCACCATCAGGCTCTCACCTAGCTGATTGGGCCGGTGGTAGCACCCGGAGGTTGATTGGTGGAAAGTATTCCCGCTCTAGGGTTAGGTCCCAAGACGCTCCCGCTATCAGGTTCCCACTTAGGTGGCATGACCGGGATCCTCGAGTTACTTTATTATGACCCTGGAGGGATGAGTCCGTTTGACGCTCATCCCATATCATCAGGATCCCACCGACAGACAGAAAGATGAGAATTAGATGTCCATAACAATGCCGACCGATACCCAAAAAGTGACCAAAGTCGCGAGAACTCAGGTCACACTGCAACTTACTGGGGCTCATCTTGCACGAAGCCATGCTCCTCGGGTGCGAGTCAAGCTGGTTCACCCCTGTTATCTCACGAAGTGGCATAGAGAGTCTCTGGATAAGGGAGATGGGTCTCCACTCGCGGGTCGACTATTTAATATCCTTGTGTTTCCTAAGCTGTCTTCAAGTAACGCGCGAGCTTGCCAATGAAATATGAGCCCGGAGGCAGCGAGCAGGGGGGATGAGCTAGGTCGCGAGTACTCGAATAAATGAGGGTATGAAAATTTCAGAGAAGTAATATCGCAAACAACGCAGTTTCAAAAAAACATATATTATCAATCTCAAAGTTACAAGAAGGGGGACTCAGACAACATTTACATTTCATAAACGAAAGTACATCACAAAAAGAAAGTGCGGCGTGGGGGTTTAGCGAGGTGAGCTCTCGGGTGGCGAGCCCTCCTAAAGAGTTTGGTAGGACTTGTCGCCCGGCTCCGGTACCGGAAGGAATAGTTTCGGTACCACCTCGCTCGCTGAAAGACTCGCGCCTTCGCTCATAATGATGCCCGCACGCTGCAGTGTTTGGAGCATGTATTTCGCGGCCTAGACAACATTCTTTTGCATCATCTCTTCCAGCTCGAACTCGGAGTAATGGGTGAGCTGGCAGCTACTGCTGGAGGGAGGCGGAGGAGCTGCGACTTCCAGCTCCTTCACCCGCGCCTGTAAAGTCTCCTTATCCTTCTCGAGGGTTACGATCTGGATACATAGGCGTTTGGCCGTCGCCGCATCTTGCGAGAAGATATAAAAAGAACTGGAGAAAAGGGAAATCAATCTTAAAGCGATTAGTGCAAGTCACGGGACTTACACCCCCCCCAAATATCCGGCGAGGACTTCATCGGCCACGTCCGCCCGTTTCCTCTGGTGCTCTTCTTCATCCCGAGCGAGACGACAAGCCTCTTCCTTTTCATCAACATGTTTTTTGAGCAAGGGGGTGTTCTTCTCCAGCTGCGTGCACCGCCTACCTACCAAGTCAGCCAGCTCCAGGCTACGGAGCTGGGCTCGCGCGCTCTAGTGCACCAGAACTTGCGTTGCCACCTCATCGAAGATCGCAGCGTCCTCCCGCGCATAGAGGACGAACGAGAAGGCATAATCCTCCCTGCTGATGGTCTCCTACTCCAACTAGCTCGACAGTAGGGTGGAGATGGAGGCTCAGTTCGCCTCCTTGTCCCACTGAAGGAGGGGGATGCCAAGTTTGTCTAGAGGTCCTTCGCTAGGGCCAAAGTTATGGTTCCCTCTCGACACCGTCTTAGCAACATACTCCTCTCCTCACGACCTGGAGGTACCTGTAGTTTCGCTAGAGGAATCTCCGGTCGGGGAACTTTAGGGGACAGGATCTTCGGTTGGTTGGTCCGCATGATCCTTGCCTTTCCCCTGGGTTACAGGAGGTGCACCGCCCACGGCCTTCGGCTTCTTGGACGACAGCGACGGTAGAGGTTGTTTGCGGGTGGCCCGTTTCTATGAAGAAGGGGCTGGGATCTCGCGATGTATGACAACCTCCACCTCCGCACGAGTGAGGTTGCCAGAAGTGGCTCGTGAACTCTTATAAGGAGGTACATGGGTCTGTCTCGCTCACCTGCAGAAAGAGAGTCAAGGCGAAGAAGGAAAAGAATGGGCTAACTGAAAAAAGAGATGAAGTTGCGAACAACTTACCACCCCCGGGCAAGATGGGGGCGAGGTTGTCCACGTTCCTGCGGAGGAACGCGACTTCGAAGTTCTTCCCTTGGAAGAACCCACACAGCTCGGCTTCATGGCCCCCAGGTTAGGGGTACGTAGCTCGCCTCGCTAAGCAGGATCGGTGAGAAGGGGACATTGTCGAAGTCGCCCTTGACAAAGATGAATTTCCTTAGCCAGTTATGGCTCTTGTTTACGGTCTCCCGCACCTTGACGTGATTGATGGATAAGTAGGTGGTTCCGTCCCGGTTCGCCCAAAAGGAGAACAGCTTGCGAAAGACCGCAAGACTAAACTCAATCCGCTCTTCTCGCAGGAAGCAGGCGAACCCGACCACGATGGCAATGGAATTGGGGGTCATTTGGTCGTGGATGACACAAAAGTATTTTAGGATTAGGCGGACCTCAGGACATAGGGGAAGCCGGAGTCCCGAGTCAAAGTGAGCTATGTGGATGGCGAGTTCCTCCTCCGAGAAGTCATTGATCTTCTCCACCTCCCTAGGACGCCTCGCCACAAAGCCAGGCGGGATGAAGTCACCAATCACGTCAAGGAATTCGGCTTCGGTAATGGCGGCGTAGGATAAAGAGTGGTCAGAGAAGGTCCAGGCGCTTTGCTACGCCCGTCAGCGTCACCGCCGCCACCGCTTATCTCGCAGACAAGTCGCTGAGCGAGGAGATGTAGTTCTCACAAGCAGACAGGCTGGTAGCTGAAGGAAGTAAGGAGCATAGGTCGTAAATGCGGTAGGTAAGAAAGGACGGAAGAACCTATTTATAGGAAAAGAAAAGGTGGTAAAATGTCCTGTCAGCAGGAAATGTGCGCATAGCAAAACTTGCCCTAACGATTCAACTTTCGGGCCTACCACAGGTTCGTACCAGCTCGCCACAGTACTACAAAGGTTATTCGGCAGCGAGCTGCGCTGACTTGTGTCCGCCCAAGAAGCGGGCGAGCCGCGACTCGCGGCTGCCGAAGGAGTTAGGCGAGTCACGCTGACTCTCATTCGACAGGTCATCAGCTCGGTCCCGCCAAGGATAGGAGAGCGAGCCGTGCGAGTTGGCTCAACAACCTCATGCTCGCCTAAGGAAGGGGTATGCGTACAAGAGCATCTTGTCCACACTCTCCTAAAAAATTTAAGCAGTAACAAGCTATGAAAATAATAATACAGCAAACATAGGCCCGTCAGCGGGCGAGAAGTCCCAAACAATTATGAATAATAAAAGTTTGATTCATTGAGAAAAGAATAAAATTTCATGGGCCTATCACGTGGGCTGATCCATGATACAGGTGCGACCCAGGCCTGGTGACTGGTAGCATGTAAGGGAGAAAGGGGGAGGGGTGGCTCAGTACTGAATCCATTTCCATCTTCCCCGCCCCGCATCCCAGAATGAGGCGGCACGCGAGGGTAGAAATACTCGCGAACAGCTAGTAGCTCCCGCTAGGCCAGGTCGACCTACTCCGTGGCGTGTTTGAGTCGTTCTTCTGCTCGCGTAATCTATACCCCTGGATAAGTAGTCCCATCCCCGTCAGCTGGGCACCTCAGGCCCTCCAGTACCACGAGCCGCTCCTCCGCCTCGGCCATATCCTGGTCCACCCTGTCGTAGACCTCCCGTATCAGCGGGGAATGTTTATGAAATAACCATATCATCCACCTATTCATCCCCTCAACGTCCTGCGGGTCGCCCAGATCTTCAGAGATGTGGTCCGTGGAAGGGGGAGGCGAGTATCCCCCGCTGATGTCGACATCAGAGTAGATCACCTGGAAACCTACCGGAGAAGAAGAGATCAAAAAAAGCAAGCGATCATCAGCAAGCGAACATACGAACTCACCAGTGACCGGCATACCCCCTGAGTCGGCAGGCAGTCGGGAGGTACCCGGATGTCCCTGGAAGAGCTCGCCTTCAATAACTGCAAAAGACTTTCCTATCGAAAGGGTGGCTAGCAACGGAGAAATCACAGGAGGGACATGCCCCTAGGCCGAAGGGCTAGCGGCCCGCTCAGTTATCAATGGGGAGGAATGCCCCAGTTCCTTCCTTTTGCCCCCATCTTCATGAGGCATCTCCTGCAGAAAGAGAAATCAGAAGCAGAATGACGAATCAGACAAGAGGACAACATACCTCATGGGCGACCTCGGTATCGACTGCCGAACTAGACGTGAGAGCGCCATTTGTGTGAGACTGCCTAACTATTTTCCCTTTCTTCAGCCTAAAGAGGGGGTCGGGTGATCCACGTGCCAGCTACGGGGCGGCATCAAGGACCTACTCTCGCATCCCCTCCCTCGTGGCCTCCAGGCACGCTCACATCTCTTTTGACACAAGCATCGTTCAGCTACTGTTCGTGAGGAAGTTTGGAGAAAGAATACGGGGTCTTTCCCGTCGACTCGGTGACATATTTATAGCATGGGGGTAGGATCCACAGAAAGATTCCCTCCAGCTCAGTAGAAGCACTCACCGAACACGTGTGGTTGGATGATTCTTTCGGAGCTTTGCCAAGCTCAAAAAGAGTAGGGATTATGTACAAACCCGTGTTCGCCGAGTGGGTCGGTCAGGCTAGGCGAGCAAGCCAGTGAAACCGACCTGCACCGGTACAGAAGGCGTGCAAACACAGATGGACAGCTCGCTCTCGCCATGGTTAGGCGAGCGAACTATGCAAGCCAACCCATGCCTCCCACGCTAGCCTAGGAGACCTTATCCCCGACTCGCCTCTGAGTAGGGCGGGCGAACCATGGCGGCCCGGCTCGCGCTCGCCTAACAATCGGAGGCGAGCTACGCGAACTGGGCCGCATCCGCATAGTAGAATGGCGAGTTGATCTCGTGCTCCTTGACACTCGCCCTGTGGGTTCCAGAGGCAAAATTACATGGATGCCCATGTAGGGGTGCAAATAGCCTTCCAGAACCGCGAAGATTGGCTGTTGACATACAAAATTAGGCTGCATTTAACCATTCACAATAGGGGAGGAGCGATATTTGTAGAACGTTTTCAAAAATCTATAAATAGACCCAAGGGAGTGTAACACCCCGACTTTTATTGAGCCACCAGAACCCTAGTAGGCCCAATAAAAGTAACCCAAACCCCTACCCGCGACCCGGTAAAAGGTAACCATTAGTGGTAAATAGAGCTAGAGAACTCCGATTTGAGTTCCGTCAGTTCCTGTGGACTTGTATAGTCGATACAAGTGCGTCAGAACTCGTTCTGTTGGACCCCGAGGTCATGTGGTGGATGTAACCATTCCTCGAAAAATGCCACGAGAGCCAGACTTTGTATATCGGTCTAAAGGACTACGATTTGAGTTTCGTCTATTCTTTTGGCCTCGTATAGTCGATACGAGCGCATCGGAACTCGCCGCATTGCGATCCGAGATCTAATGACAGATATAGACATTTTGACCATTTTAGCATGTCGCGACGCGCAGATTTTGGACTTTTACCAAACGAACTCCGATTCGACCTCGGTTAGTGGCGTTGGATTCGTATGGTCAACACAAAGTCAACAGAATTATTCTCGGTCAGTTTCTATGATGGGTGGTCAAACTGTGGTCAAATTAAGCTTAGTCGTGCACCAAAAAGCGTGTGCACACCAATTGTGGCCCGACACCCCAACTTTGACCCAATCGTGAAGACATGGACCTATTTTGACTTTGAGCCACATGGGTTGACCCATCCTAGGGTTGACTTTGGTCAAACCCTCCCTTTAAGATTTTTTTTGGAATTGTTTTTCCCAAATAGTGCACCCCCTCTCCAAAGTTAGCATGGGCTCCTTTTCCTCTAGGTTTGGGCTTTCCACCACTAACAATTAGGGTGGAAATGGGCCTTGGAGAAATCCCAATAATAATTCCCACTCCCCTCTTCTTCTTCTCTTTGCTTAATCCCAAGCCCACCACACTTCTCCTTCCCTTAGATGAAGCCAAGTGGATGTATTGGACCCACACATGGATGCCACCTGTTTGCTCCAGCTGGAAGAGGAGAAGAGGAACTCTTCTCTATGGGGATTAATCCCACATTGGCCCCAAGCCAAATGGCCCCCTCCCATAATAATAAAAGGTCATGCCCATCCCCTGTCCTCTCACCCAGCTCAGTGAGCAACTCCCCCACCCCTCCCCAAGCTCTTTCGGAGATCAGGTCGCTGGAAAAGGCAAAGCCTGAGCTCCACCACTGCCACCTTACATGTCCAACCAAGCCGGCCCCTCCCAAGCCCCTCCTCCACAGGTAGAGACCTCCTCCCCTCCCTCCCAATCTTTCTAACGTATTGCATGCAAGCTCCGGAGGCCGGAGCGCCGCCGTCGTCACCCCATTCCCTCCGTCAAAAAAATAAAAAATGGCTCCGGCGATGGCCGGCGGCGGCAGGCCGCCGGACCACCGCCGGAGGGAGCGCCCATCCCCGGGCAATAGGCCGGGGGCGGAGACAAAGCTAGCAGGCAGCGGAGAAGGCACGTAATAGGCGGCGGTTCCGTACAGGTGTTTGGAGAAGAAGATATATATATATATATATATATATATATATATATATATATATATATATATATATATATATATATATATATATATATATATATATACTAGCATCTTCGAACGGGCTCTGCCCGTTCTCGATACGTTGCTGCGGGCTTCGCTCGCTTGACCCTCCGGCGGGCCCCGGCGGGCTTCGCCCGCCCCCAACGGGTGAAGCCCGTCCCCTCCGGCGGGCTTCGCCTGCCTCAGCCCATTCTCGATGCGTCGCTGCGGGCTTCGCCCGCTTGACCCTCCGGCGGGCTTCGCCCGCCCCCCGGCGGGCTTCGCCCGCCCCCCGGCGGGCTTCGCCCGCCCCCCGGCGGGCTTCGCCCGCCCCCCGGCGGGCTTCGCCCGCCCCCCGGCGGGCTTCGCCCGCCCCCCGGCGGGCTTCGCCCGCCCCCCGGCGGGCTTCGCCCGCCCCCCGGCGGGCTTCGCCCGCCCCCCGGCGGGCTTCGCCCGCCCCCCGGCGGGCTTCGCCCGCCCCCCGGCGGGCTTCGCCCGCCCCCCGGCGGGCTTCGCCCGCCCCCCGGCGGGCTTCGCCCGCCCCCCGGCGGGCTTCGCCCGCCCCCCGGCGGGCTTCGCCCGCCCCCCGGCGGGCTTCGCCCGCCCCCCGGCGGGCTTCGCCCGCCCCCCGGCGGGCTTCGCCCGCCCCCCGGCGGGCTTCGCCCGCCCCCCGGCGGGCTTCGCCCGCCCCCCGGCGGGCTTCGCCCGCCCCCCGGCGGGCTTCGCCCGCCCCCCGGCGGGCTTCGCCCGCCCCCGACGGGCGAAGCCCCTCCCCTCCGGCGGGCTTCGCCCGCCTCCGAAAAATTTAAATAATTATATAATTAAATAAATAATAATTATTTTTTAAATCAAATTATATTTTAATAAATCATTATATAATAACTTTTTATTTTTTATATTTTTTTATAAAAAAAATGAAAAATTGAAAATCCCCGGTGCCCCCCCCCCCCCCCCCCCCGTTCCGCCTGCCCTCCAGCCTAACTCCTTTGTCGCCGGCGGCGAACCCGCCGGCAGGCTGTGGCCCTGCCCATGAGACCCCGATCATGGTCTCATGGGCAGGGCCACAGCCGGCGGTGTCCCTACCCGCTCGCCGCGGGACAACCCCCGGCGGGTTCGCCGGAGGCCGGCGAACCCGCCGTTGGGCGCCGGGCAGGCTGTCGGCGGCTCCGCCGTCGGAGACAAAGGGGTTAGGCTGGAGGGCAGGCGGAACGGGGGGGGGGGGGGGGGCATCGGGCTTTTTTCCTTGATGAACAGTACTTCAGGAGGAGATTTGTTTATTTGTAGGCCAATATGCATGAATCCAATGGCCAGAATCCTTTTCCTGGAGATCGGACGGTCCAGATGCTTTTCATGGTGTGATTTGAGATGTAAGACCCCCTTTTTTTTTCTTTTTGACCACGGGGTCTTAGGCCCAGATCCGCCGTTTTGCGGTGACTCCTTCACGCCCTGAAGGGTCATCACCACAAAGCGCCGATTCTGCCGGCCAATTCGATCACATAAAAGTAGCGTAATGAAGTAAAATGAAAACTGTCTGTCCACAGAGAATCACATGACATATATAAATATAACTCCACGAAGGGAGTGTCCACAGAAGATAACATCAGAGTAGCAAAAATACGGGCTTATGCCCGGTACAACATATCCTCACTACAAAGTCACTCATGCGGAAGCAAAAGCTGAAAAACTACTCAGGGTCGAGACTCACAGTCCCGGCTGTATGAACTCCGGAGCTATACTGCCCCATCTCCAAGCGCACCGGTCTCTGGGGCTGCTCCTCCATGCTGGTCTCCACGATCCCCTAAATGATGCGGTTCGAAAACCGTTACTCTAAAAGACTAAGTCCTATCATCCCCCACCCCTTCCCCCACGGCTCCTAGGCACCGAGCGGAGAGGAAGAAAGGGGAGGACTTGAAGGTGGAGAATATCAAAGCAGATGGCAGCGGTCCTATTCTAGCAAGTTCTATAGCATATAAAGACAATAAAATGTAAGCTGAAATGTAACCTTCACTTATGTGGAAAAACACATAAGCCAAGGGGTCTTTTGCAAGGCTCCCATCGTATAAAAAAAGTCCCATACCGATTTATACGTTGGGGTGTCGGTGGTCAAACAGCAGTAACTAAATATATCAAAATTAACCTTAATTTATAAACTTGCCCACACAAGCTTATAGACTAAGGGGTCGTTTTGCAGGTCCTAATGTATAAGCGTCCCATTCCACTTATACATCAGGTGTCAGGGGTTAAATGAATCGATTATGCTATGACATGCAAGTGGGTATGATGGACATGCAAGTGCAACGCACACACCCGACTCTGTGCACACAGACCTTTAGTTCCCCCTTTCTGGAGCCGTAACCTCCCAGGATACCTCCGTAGTGGCAGACGGAAGCGGTGGGTTGGGCCTCGCCCACCTCTAAACCAGTAAGGCACTACCGGTCAGACCTATCGTACGCCTCAACGCTTGGTGCACGAAGCGGACTCCTGCGTACTCTTGCCGGCTGGCGCACCGGACTTCTGTTGGCGAAGTGCTAACCACACTTGCCGAGTCAACGTATTGGCGTCGGTGCATCGACCCTCCAATACCGAAAACCCACCACCTTAATTTATTTTCCTTTTATGCACATGCAGATTTAGCGTAAACAAAACCCGAGCCGAAGCTCCCCGGACCAAGAGTCCGTCTTTTAACCATCCGAGCCGAAGCTCCCAGCTGACTTTTGGTGCTAACAGTGCCTGTGAAATGTGCAACCCTAATTACTAAGTTACTCTTTTCAGCTTGTTAAACAGTTTACGTTAACCCAGGACTGCCCCCGGTATTCCCTGTGAAGGGCTCTCAAGGGGCACTAGGAACTGTGTTGGGATTACGCCCAGCGTTCCCTTTCGCAAGGTACTTATTTTATTATTGGTTGATCCCCTTACCCATTATTTTCTCATGTTTCGATACGCTAATCCTAGGGTGATTTGACTCCAACTCTCCTTGGGTAGGACGATCTTTCGTCGGGCCCGAACGCCTTTAAACCCTAGACAAATCCACACCCTACTCACTCATCTTCCAAAGATGCATCCCTTTCCACTTGTCCTTACAGCAAACCATCAAGACCCATCATACGTGCCCTAATTCAATCCAAATGAAATCCTGCAGTTTTGCTATATGCAGACCACTTAAGCTACGTGACCCGTAAAAGGGGAAGTACATGAAATACTCATCCAGTACCCTCATGATAATTATCAGAGGTCTATTATGATAAATATAGACTAAATTCAGAAAATCATATTTTTCCCAATTAATCTACTATTTATTGAATTTTCCTCAAAAACTAGGCCATAGTCAATTTGAACATGAACCATAAGATTTTCTCAGGTAATGGCCTCCTAAAATTTGTATTCCCTAAATAACAGAGAAATATCATTGGATGCTAATTTTCATAATTTTCCAGATAATTCTTGACCTCTAAAGGATTTATTAAAATAATTCCAAAAATCAAAAATAATGAAGGAAGTGCCACATATATGTCTCCAATAATTATGTAAAAATTACTAGGGCTTCATAGGGAACTAAAAACATCATGATGAAGAAATTAGAATTTTTCAGACAATCTAAAAGTCATTATTAAATTTTCCAAGGTTCCATGGAATTAAATAATTAAAGAAGAAACAACTAAATATCATTCTTCAAAAATTCCATAAAAATTTACAGAGATGGGTAACATGATTATAAGCCCCTTGGCTAAGTTTTATCAAGTTTAAGCAAGTATAGTGCTCTGCAAAAACTCTTAAGTGGAAATTATAAAATATAACTCTGTGAATAAAGTACCAAAAATATTCATCCAAAATTTATTATAAAATTTCCAGAGACATGTATGCCCTAAGCAACTACCCATTCAAAATCTCAGCCCTTTTCAGATAGTTTTGGTATTAGTTCTTATGGTTTCAAAGCTAGTGCCCTAAACTAGGGTTATGGATTTAAGGGTCTTTAATCTTCCAAATGCCCTAAAATTTTAACCATAGGACCATAGTGACCCTATGGTCATCATTCCCAAGTTTCAAGCCCATCCAAGGTCTTTTGACCCCAATTTCTTCAAACCCTAGAGAATTACCCTAAAGGGCCTACCCTACACTTCTAGGGCTACCCTAGCCCAATCCACTCCAAACTTCATGAGTGAGTGTAAAAAGTTAAATCATATCAGTGGCCAAAGTTTCAGCCTCTGTTGAGGTGATTTGGTCACTTAAAACCAAAAGTGCCACTTTTGACCAAAATGCCCTTCATAAGGTAGAACTAGGGTTGGGTCAAAACCTATTCAACACTCACCCAAACCAACTGAAATTTTATACAGGTACCTAATTGGAGCCCAGGGACCACTCACCAAAATTTGGGAGGGTTTGGGTGTGTTTAGGGCACCTATTTAATTTATCTAATGATTATTAAATTTTTACCAAAACTATAGAAATATTTTCTCCAAAAATTCCCATTTTTGGGCAGGCCCTAGGTATGCCTAGGATAGACCCTCTGCCAAAATTTCAGCCCATTTGGGCTTGGGGTGAAGAGTGGGCACTCATTTTAGTGACTGCCTAGCCCTAAGGACATGTCCCACCAAAATGGGTGCCCTGGTCCAACCAGTGACCCAAAAGGGTCCCAACAATTTTTGCTGCAAACTAGACACCCTAAGCTACAATGTTCATGTTGGGCAAATTTCCATCCAGGGTCCCTAGGTATTTTTAAACATTAATTACATTAAATACATCCAGTGTGACAAAAATGGAATAAATTTTATTTAACCCTATAGTATCTGATCTGATGCCGCACGAATCTTGGCGCAGATCGACGGCATCTGGTCATCGTCCCCACTGAGCCAACGGCTGGGATTGGTTCTGCCTGGAGCGATTTCCAAGCTCTGCCGCCGGCGATCCAGCCCCTTCCCCGGCCGGCCACCGCCACCAACACCTCCGTTGAGGTGGTGGCTGTCGTCAGGCGGCGGCTCCGCCGCCGGAGAGGTGTTTTCCGGCGGATTGAGCAAGACTTTTCCTTGCCGAAACCAGGAGAAATCCTGGATTCGATCGGGCTCAATTGAGCCCGAAACTCTAGCCTAAGGATTCCTAGGATCTACCCGCGAGTTAAGGAGAGGAGGAGGACCTTCCTGGCGGCCTGGATGCGAGAGGAGCGGCGGGATGCCATTGGCGACGGCGGCGGCGCTCGGCTTCTGCAACTGCACGGTGGAAGGGCTCGTCTCCTCCAGGTAAGTGCTCCAAAATGATCCCCTCGGCTCCCTGATGGTGTTTAAAAGGCAATTGGGGGAGGGGAGAGGCTGGTTCTTCAATGGCCATTATCTCCATTAATGGAGTGGCTCGGGTTGTGTGGAGGGGGGCTGAACCCACCCCTTGGTGTCCGGGAAATGGCTGGAATCAACTCCTCTCTCCTAGAGGAGTTGATTGCAGCCATAAAGGGTGGCTGTTAGTCTCCCTTGGCCGGCCTCTTACTTCCCCCTTCTCCTTCCTCATTTCTCTCTCCTCCATTATCATGGAGAGGAGCTTTTTCTCTCTCCTAGTCACCTCTGGTTGACTAGTCAACCCCACAAGCTAAAGGCAGCCCACTGGATTATGATGATCATGGGAATGGGCTTAGCCTAAGGGAGAAGTGGCTTGAGCTTGGGTTAGCCCTTTTTGGGCTAAGTTGACTTGACCCTCAATGAGGGTTGACTTGGCCAATTTGACCATCTAGGTTGACCCCATTGGGTCCTGGGTGGTTCATTGGCCTCCCCTAAGGTCTATGTAGGGCTGGGTAGGGTTGACTTGGCACCTTAAAGGTCACTTGACCCTTGGTAAGGTCACTTTGACCATTTAGAGCTAGAGTTGACTTGGGTCAACATGACCATTAGGGTCCACCCCTATGGATCCTTGGTGACCCATTGACTTCCCTTAGGGTCTAGGTAGGGTTATATGGGGTTGCCCTGCACTTTGGAGGTCACATACCCTTAGTAGGGGTACTTTGACCAGATTAGGGCTTGAGTTGACCTGGGTCAACCTGGCCTCTAGGGCTGACCCCAATGTGTCCTTAGTGACCCATTGTCCTCACTTTAGGGTTAGGAGGGCATAGGTGGGGTCCTCTAGACTAGGAGTGGGTCTATTGGCCCCTAGTGGGCTAGGTTGACCTATTTAGGGCTAGGGTTGACCTTGGTCAACTGGGCCTCTTGGGTTGGCCCTAATGGGTCCTTTTGGCTCTAATGGGTCTCCCAAAATGTTTGGGAGTGTTGTGATAGGGTCTTGGGGTCATGGTGAAGCCCCATTGTCATCCTAAACTATTGTTCAGAATTCTACTATCTGCAGACCATGGTGATCCCTACCTTGGCCTCCTATCTCTTGGCCCATTTCTGGCTTCCCAGGGTTTTGTCATGACCTAGTCATGGCCAAAACCACTCTTAGGGGTCTAGTTGGAAATGGGATGTTACATGAGATATCACTATTGTATTATATAATAAAGATATATTATAATATTTATAAATATTATAATATTATAATTAAAATTGGTATTTATTTCTTCGAGACTAATCTAGGCTCCTAGGAAAAATGTTTTGAACATGAAAGTTGTTCCCCTTAATAAGGGAAGTTTACACATAAATTTTGGGAATTTTTGGAATTGAGTTGGTATTTGTAAAATCCTAAATAAAGATTATTTGGCCAATTTGGAGGCCCAAAATTGCTCGGAAAATTATGGAAAAATTATTAGGCTCTTTTTAGGCCATTCTAAAGGTTATATTAAAATTTGAGAACCTTTGGATAAAATTTGAAGATTTTCCAAATTTTTTGGCGCCTTGGGTCGCGCTCGGAAATTTATGCGCTCAAATTCTTCGAAAATGAAAATTGAAGCGCGCGACCACCTTATATATTGAATATTAAGTTCAATTGATTAATAGACGAGGGTTATCGAGGCAAGATTTCCAGCTCAGAGTATTTTGTGGTTTTTGCCAAAACTACCGAGTGCCTCGTTCTTAAAATTACTCTCGGCATTTTGTGTGAACTCGGAAGATGAAAGTATGAGGTTCGAGTAATACAATCCCCAACCTCATTTCTAGTAAAGAATTTCCCTCTTGTGTTGAAAAAGATTTTCAAGGTTGAAATTCGAAGAAGAATGTGCGATCTAACGAGATTCTCCGATTCGATTCGACGTAAGCAAGCAAGTCGATATTTATTCTCGGATAAATAATAAAAATATAACTCATAAGAAGCTTTCCCTGATCCGATAAGTCGTGATTAAAAGGGCACAACTAAATTGTTATCAGATCTTAATAAATGGGTGAACCCAAAGAAACCTCCTAAGAACGGAGATGTAACTAAACATTTCTCCTGAGAGCGGAGAAAGAACTGAAAATACCTCCTAAGAATGGAGATGGAACTAAACATGCCTCCTGAGAGCGGAGAAGGAACTGAAAATACCTCCTGAGAATGGAGATAGAACTGAAGCCTCCTGAATGGAGTGATTGGACTACTAACCATTTTCTTTATTATTATTACAGTCTTGCATTGGTCCAGTACCTATATTTATTTCAATTCAGTGTTTTCAATTCAATACTACTCCAGTCTCGTACTGGTCAAGTTCATTTCAATTCAGTACTACTCCAGTCTCGTACTGGTCAAGTTCATTTCAATTCAGTACTACTCCAGTCTCGTACTGGTCAAGTTCATTTCAATTCAATACTACTCCAGTCTCGTTTTAGTCAAGTCTATTTCAATTCAGTACTACTCCAGTCCTGTACTGGTCAAGTTTATTTCAGAACTTTCATTTTAGTAATACTCAAGTTCCGTACTGTTCACATTTCATTCAACAATTAAATTATGCAGCATCTATTATCAGTAGCTTTAATTACCGCATTACTACAATTTACCATTATTAGCACGGGTCATACTATGACTAGCAGTTGTTTGTTAAGGTTGAGACTTAGTTGGGGATAACCGAAGTTGAGATGTTCCTCCGGGTTACCCTCAAATAAAGTGCGCCCACGCTCCTTGTCGAAAGTTGAGCTGAGTGCCGCCGCCCGAAGTTTGAAGCATAGTAGGGCAGGCCGCCGTAGACCCGGTAAGTGTTAGCAATATTGATTGATTGATAACTTATAAATTGATTGTAGTGAATTAGTGGCGGGTCAGTACCATCCACAGACCGTTCATACTGATGTGGGAAGGTCGACGACTCTAGGCGACAGGGAGATGGGTACCTCAGGTGACCAGCCGTTATATTCTCCCCGTCAGGTTTTCCTCCGCTGGTCGGCCTAAATATTGAATCACCGGATGTCGCCCACATCCAGGAGTACACCGAGTTATACGTTGGGGCCCGGGGTTGTGCGGTACGACCACCCCCAGAAGTGGCAGGACCGGCCAATGTCACCGATGGCCACATCGGTGAGGCCCGCGGGGCTCGCTACCCTGCTGGAACAGAAGCGGTCCATACTATGTCGACATAGATCCGGGGAGGAGATTTATTTCCACTTAGCTCTATGACTAACAGTTATTTATATAATCATTCGCAGGAGATTACGCCAGCAGTTAGAACTAATCGAGCATAAGCACCCCCGACATCTTATGAGTTTTGAAACGTGAGTACTGACAAGTTAAATAGGGAGAGAGAGTGAGTTATATGTAGTACTTGTACAACATGTGAGCTTACATAAATACTTAGGTTACGGCGTTTGTACTCCTGTAAATATATATGATGTTATATATATATTTGTTACTGGTTTCCTGTTAATGCTTCCACAATTCTCTGATGTGTTGTGAATGTTATGATTCTAGTTGAGCAAGGTGGCCACCTAGTGTAAAGATAGGGTGGGTTGTTACCCCTAAGGAGCACTGGGCAGACGACTTGGGCAGTAAGATTCCCTTCGGCCCAACTAGGGTAAAAGTTGGGGGAAGGGGTCTTACAAAGGGTACCTCAGAAGGCATGCTTACTTGTCTCTCGGTCTTCTTGCATTTTCTGAGGTATCCTTAGCTCATCATTTGGCTAGGGAGGAGAAACACTCTAAGATCTTCCGAGTGTGTGGTGTGACCTCCACACCGAGCCCTTGGGTCTGTTCCCTGTTCTTTTTCCCTGGTTGTCTGGTTCGCGAGAGAGAAGTAAGTGTGCGATCACTCCTTACCCAAGGGTGAACTCCACAGAGACCGAGTTTTTGATTTCAACAAAAATCCTATAAGCTAAGGTGAATTGCACATAATAAAAATAATCTTATAGCATAGAATTAACAAGATAAGTAAATTTAAGAAAATTAAAATAACAGCTCACATTCTAGCTAAGACACACACACACACACACACACACACACACACACACACATATATATATATATATATATATATATATATATATATATATATATATATATATATAAGAGTTCAAAGTTTGTTAATAAGGAAACCACAACCACATTTCAGTCACACCAAACAAAATATGAACATCAGGCCAGCCTGCCTTGATCCTTCTGATAGTGTCTGGAAAAATAAGCCCTTGGCTTCAGATAATACTTTGGAGGGGCTGGAGGCGCGGACTCGTCATTCTTGTGCTTTCTAAAATGTATCCTTCTATTGGCAGAGGCCACTTCATACTTGGGCCATTCTTCTTGATCATAATGATTCCATCTGTTCCCATTGCCAAGATCAACCCGAGTGAAGATGTTTAGCATGATTCCTCTAGAAGTAGTACTCCACACTTCACAAACTTCTTTGTCTCTGGAAGGGTCTGACCTTATAGCAGAAGAGCCTTCACCAAACTTTCTTTTCTTATGCACTGGAGCAGGAACATCTTCAACCACTTGAACTTCAGCAGCAGCAGCAGCAGTATCCTGAAATACTTCCTGTGTGTCTGTCTAGAGTTGAGAGTAATCCTCAGCCGGATGAACTTTAACCTGAGCAGGCACAGCAGGTGCCTGAGAGCTAAACATCTGACCATGCAGCCACATAAAGTTTTTATAGCAGTTGTCATTTGTCTTTTTGAAATTTTCTACCATAATAGCTTCAACATCATCAACCTTAGCTTTCATAGCCTCATCCTCCTTTCTAACTTCAACAATGACAGTATTAGAATAAGCAAGAATAGTGCTGTCAAAGTGAGCCATCGATCTATTGTGAGCATCAATCATTGTCTTTGTGTTTGTATCCACATTATCAAGAATTTCTAAAGCATACTTGACTCCTTGCATGTTAAGCTCCTCAGCATACATTGCATCAAGCTTGGTATCAAGCTTGTGAATATGAATTTTAACTTCTGCAAGTCCATTGCTAAAATCTTGCTCAATTTCTTTTACCTTGTCTAGAACTTTCTTCATTGTTGCTTGAAACTGTGCTTGCTGTCTTGCCAACATGACATCTATTGTCTTTATAATTGAACTATCAGCACTGGAGGTAGCAACTGTCTCAGAAGCAATACTTGGGAGAGGAGGCAGATCTTCACTGGGAGACTCATAGATCAGAGATAATCTTGCTTTAGAAATCAACAATGGCACTGCTGCAGCTAGGACAAAGTATGTTCCTCTGCATCTCCTTCATCATCAGAAACATCCACAACTTTCTCAGGAAAACTGGAGGAATACCTGCCACCTTGGAAACTCTTTTCTCAAGGTTACGGATAAACCTGTCAACCTCAGTGGCAACTGATATCGAGGGCCTAGTCACCTCCCCCTCAAAATATGAAGCAGGAATAATCTATAGGAGAGGGACAATCAGGTTCTCTATAGAAACTTGCTCAAAACCATCATTAGCATTATCAGCAGCTTTGGGCTCATCAACAATAATCATTTTTTCATCAGCATCTATCTCATAATCATCAACATTCAAGTCATCATAAGCATCAACATCATCCTCAACCTCAGCAGGCACTAACTCCTCAACAACAATCTGTTGGATCCCTCGTTGGATTTGGGCTAGGTTCACTAAATTAGGATGTTTGACCCAACATGTATAGCCAGGGTCATGTATGAGTTCGAGAGTCTAGGCCATGTCTTTAGAGTCAACACCACATGGACCAGCCATCAACAGACTGCAGAAGACTCAAGACTTCGAGAAATTTCAAAGACTCAGAAAATGAGCTCGACGTTCGTCGAACTCAGGTCGACGAAAGTCATGCTCAGCTCGACGAAATCAGAGACAATTCTATGAGCTGAGCTTGACGAACTTGAATCTCAGGTCGGCGAATTCAAGAGTATACTTCAACACCAAGTCCAGAATTCTTCACACTTAACTCCAGTAGACGAACTTAGTTCTCAGGAAGACGAACTTAGTTCTCAGGTCGACGATCTCTGGGTATTCTACTTCAACATATTATTTCAGAAACATCTAAGTATTTGAAGTCCAGCTTCACACTCCAGCCGATGAAGTTAGAATATCAGCTCGACGAATTTGGATCTTAGTTCGACGATTTCTAGATCATCTACTTCAACATTATAAGACCAGAAACAACTTAGTATTTTAAGTCTAGAATCACACTCCAGTCGACGAACTCACCTTCTCAGCTCGACGAACTTAGACCACAGTCTTGGCAAGATTTATCAAGTAGCAGTTAGAAGTTCTCAGCTCGACGAAACTAGTTCTCAGGTCGACGAATCCAGTTCTGAGTTCGACGATTTCTGGACATGTTACTTCAACATTTTTAAGTCCAAGATACATGGAGTTCTGTTATTCAGTCAATGAAGTTATATTCTCAGCTTGACAAACTTGATGCACAGAATTGATGGGTCTAGAGAAAGTAGTTGTCAGTTCTTAGGACGACGATCTTGGATCTCAGCTCGACGAACAAAGGTTATATGGTCGACGAATTTGACTTCTCTATTCGATGAAAACTAGACACAGATCGACGAATTCTGCTCAACGAATTCTGTAAAGTTCCAGACTTAAAAATTTCCCTCCCTCTGTCTCTCTTCTATTGCAATAATTTCTGAGTAATCAATGCATAAATATTCTCTGAATATTATCGTTAGAAGCAAACATTGATTACTGTTTTCATCAGGATTATTGCTTGTCATTTTTCCATGTGACAGTTAGGGAAACCAATCAATGCAAATATTCTCCAGGCCGTCAGAAATCAATACAGAGAGGAATTCAAATTTCAAAAGGAAATTTATATGGAAAATATAAAAGGGATTTTCTTTCTCTTCCTGAATAGCTCTACAGCAGTAGTTAGAAAATATAGTGAATAAGCATCTTCTTCTTCTCTCTCGACAGCATACAAAGATGTACAGATTATAGAGCTCACAGGGCAACAACACTATCAAGAGACAAGAAGCCCTAGCCCTAGACCAGAGAAAAAACATCAAGCTGAAGACGAAGAAGAACAACCATTCAAATCAAAAGTCTTCTTCTTCTATTTTCATTCCAGAATTCTTCAAAGGACAACAAACATTCAATCTGTTAAGAAGTTTCTGGAATTCATCTGGTCAAAACAAAAGCTTAAAGACCTATCACCCTGCAGCAAGGCTTCAATTTCCTGAACCATTCTATATCTCAGGGGGAGCCTTTGCTAACATCATTTTTCCACTAAAAGTCTTCTCAGTTGTATCTGAGAAAGTGAAGACAAAATCACTCTCTCACCCCCACTGTATAAAGAGTTCTTAACTCCCTTCAAAAGCTATTCCTGGTTGCAAGTCACCTGATCAAAAGACCTGAGGTTTGGTTTTTGAGCACTTGATCAAAAGCTAATTAGTGGCAGTCACTTGATCAAAAACCTGAGTGGATTCCTACCAGAGTGGTAGAAGAGTGGTTGTACCCAAGTTTAGGGGAACACTAATAAAATTCTTATGTTGTCTGAGTTGCTCTTTTTCTTTTATTCTCACTGTGGCTGCGATAACTAGGTTGTTGTGTTTGTGTTTTTTAATTTAATTCCTGCAGCACTAGAACTAGATTGAATTAGTTAGAAAAATTTGATAAACACTAAATACTCTATTCACCTCCCTCTAGAATATTTCATATCTAACCCGTACTTTCAATTGGTATCAGAGCAAGGTTCCTTTGGTTGTACAAGCTAGCCCTTGAACCAAAGATCCTGAGTTAGATCTGCCTTTTATTTATTTCTGTTGGATTTATATTCACAGTGTGGAACAGAACAAGGACTATGCAAGCACCAGACCTCAAGTATGCAATCTAAATAGGTTTGCCATCTAGAAGGCAAGAATTAAGTTATATATGAACTCTATTGATGAGGATATCTACAATTCTATTGTGACATGTCCTCCTTAACCATCTACCTCTACAACAACATCCAACACTAATCAATTCCACCACCTGAGTGGACTGAGGCTCAGAAGAAGGCCAAAGTTGCTGATGCTAAAGCAATGAACATTCTGGCCCAAACAATGTTAGATGACATTTTTCAGAAAGTGGCTGAATGCACATCAGCCAAGGCCATTTGGGATTCCCTTAATCAAATGGTGGCTGGATCTGCTAATGAAAGAAAGGATAGAAGATCCAACCTCATATCACAATATGAGAACTTCAAGAAGGAGGAAACTGAATCAGTTGCAGATATGTACAATAAGCTGAACTCAATCATCAATGAGCTAAAGATATTGGACAAGGACATCACCCTCACTGAGGTGAATGACAAAATCCTCATGTGCTTCCCAAGCTCATGGGATTCAAGGATCTGGCCCATCAAGGAGGCCAGGAGCCTAAATGAGATTTCCACAGAATCTCTTTTAGGAAAGCTCAAGTCTTATGAGCAGCTGGTCAAATCCAGAGAAGCAGCTGAGCAGAGAACACCTCCACCAGCAAGGAAGGAGCATAACATAACTTTTAAAGCTGTTGAACAAACTGAAGCCTCAACTGTGAATGAAGAGCTGATGAGTCTCTTTGTCAAGAGATTCTATAAAATGGCAAGGAAGGATTTCAGAAGGAAGTCATCCGGCAGGATGACAAGCCAAGGAATGACAAAACCCCCACTAAAGAGGTGGTTTGATTTGGCTGCAGGAAACCTGGACACTTCATCTCAGAGTGTGCAAAAAATCAAAGAAGGAAAAGAGAAGAGAGAAGGACTCTAGAAGACAACAAAGCAACATGCCTTCCTCCAGCAAATACAAGAATAAGGAGAAAGACTTTATAGTTGAATCCTGGAGTGAAACTGAAGATGAATCCACATCCTCCAGCTCTAGTGAAGATGAGGAAGAGGCAAGGGCCAAAGAAGTATGCCTCATGGCCATTGATGCCTCCAGGAGTCACTCAGATGAAGAAGAGTCTGACAATGAAGAAGCTTCAGAGACAGAAGCTGATCAGATACTCTTATCTTTTGACTATAATTCTGATGGTTTCAAAATTGAATTTAAAACCATGTGCATAGATTTAATAAATTCAGAAAAGGAAATCAAGGCACTTGGGGAAAAATTATCAAACCAGGAAAACATCATCTCTGAAAACATCAAGTTAAAATAAGAACTAATATCAGCTAATAAACAAATTGACTGTTTAAAAACTGAACTATGTGAGGCCAAACAACTTGAGGAATCTCTCAATGGGAGAAGCCTTAAGCTGATGGACATCACAAGCACAGTCAATGCCAGACTAAATTGCAAGCTGAGCTTGAGTGCTTCATCAAGTTTGCCCCCCATTCTTAAGAAGAATATTTTATCAACCCCCATCAAATTTATTTCTGCTAAGGGCAAAGAAATAATAAACCATAAACAAACTACAAAAGAAATGCCCAAATTAAAAGATCAAAATAACAGAAACCAGAAAACACTAAATAAAAACAAAGTTCAGTAGATTTCGTCAAACTTAGATCGACAAAATGTGGCCAGTTCGTCGAACTCACGTCGACGAATGCTGAACGCAAATTTATATAATAATCATTCATCTTACGGCGATCGACGAACTTTGTATGGTTAGTCGAGTAGAGATCGATGAACTTGGAGCACAGAAAATGATTATGGTCATTCTCTGAGTAAAGATCGACGATCTCATTCTATTTCGTCGAACTCTGGTCGACGAACTCACAAAAATTCGTCGAACCCAGCCAGACTTAAAAAAAACTATAATTATAACACCAACTTAAATCAAACTAAGAAACCATTTAACCCTCTTGCTGATTGTATAATACCACCTATAAGATATCACCCCTTAGGATATAAAACACAACCTGAATTCTCTGTGATATCTAGCTTTTCTTATCAGCACAACAAAGGACCCAAGGTAACCTGGGTCAAGAACAACTAACTATGTTTATTACAGGAAAAGGGTTGTCAAGTGATTAATCAAACATGGCACCTGGATAGTGGATGCTCCAAACATATGACTGGCAACAAGGACAACCTAATCAACTATAAGTCCAAGCTGGGACCAAAGGTCATCTTTGGAGATTCAAAGTGTGGCTAGTCTGAAGGCTATGGAGTAGTAAGAATTGGAGCTGTCACATTCAAAAGTTGACCTATGTAAGTGGACTCAAGCATAACCTCATCTCCATAAGCCAATTATGTGATGAAGGTTATCAGGTACATTTCAACTCAAAAACTTGTATTATTTCTAATAAAGAAAAAAAAATATTTTAAATGAAAATAGACAAGGAAACATTTATTTAGTTGATTTCTATTCTGCCAAATTCAGATATTTGTTTGCTTAATATAGTTTGCAATCAAAATAAATTATGGCATAAAAGGCTAGGACATGTAAATATGAAAAATATTGCTAAGCTATCTAAAGACTGTCTTGTAAGAGGTTTACCTTCTGGTTCATACAAGAAGGAAGGCCTTTGCAGGGCTTGTCAACTAGGTAAGCAAACTAAATCTAGTTTTAAATCAATTAATAAAAGTGATTCACCTAGGATCTTGTACTTGCTACACATGGATCTCTTTGGACCCATTACAGTATAAAGCATAGGAGGTAAATCCTACACTCTAGTCATTGTTGATGACTTCTCAAGATTCACTTGGGTGTTTGTTTTGAGATCTAAGTAAGATATGTTTAAAGTTCTTATAGATTTTCTCAGGACCATACAGATTGAGTACTCTACTCATGTTGTATTGATCAGAAGTCATCATGGTACAGAGTTTGAGTCTCTTCTTATGCATGAGTTTTGTGAGAAGGAAGGTATCAGTCACTACTTCTCAGCTCCTAAAACTCCCCAACAAAATGGGGTAGCTGAAAGGAAGAATAGAACCCTGATTGAAGCTGCAGACACATTACTTTCAGATGCTTATATGTCACTATCCTTTTGGGCAAAGGATGTAAGCACAGCAAATTATGTACTGAACAGAAGCTTGATACATAAACTAAAGAATAAGACTCCCTATAAATTACTTAAAGTGAAGAAACCTAAAATCACCTACTTTAAAGTATTTAGATGTATATGCTATATACATAATAATAACAAAAATTATATTAGAAAGTTTGAAGCTAAGGCTGAAGAGAGAATCTTTCTAGGATATTCCCAAGTAAGCAAAGCTTATAGGGTGTTCAATAAATCAACTTAAAAAATTTAGGAATCTATATATGTTACCTTTGATGAAACTAACATGTCTTATAAGGAGAAAGAGATTTCTACCAGTAATCCTTTGTAGGTACCTCACTTTTGTGAGAAATTGGATGGACTAAATCTCACCCAAGAGGCTCCAGCACATCCTTCTCCACAAGTTGATGAAGATAGTGAAGAAGAAAGAACTGAAGTGACTAAACTTCATCCAACAGCAAACATAATTCCATAAGAGGAATTAAATCAAAATGTTGTTGCTGAACAAACTCCACCCACTGATCTTATCACGCTAAGGGATCACCCTAGATCTCAAGTGATTGGAGACATAACAGTAGGTGTACAGATAAGACATCAACTCAACCAAGACTTGATGCATGCCTGTTTTGTCTCTCAAGTTGAGCCTCAATCCATACATGATGCTGAGCAGGATCCCCACTGGATCATTGATACGCAAGAGGAACTAAAAGAGTTTGAGAGATGTAGAGTTTGAGATTTGGTTCCAAGACCCAAAAACTACCCAGTCATTGGAACCAAATGGGTATATAAAAACAAAGTAGATTTCCAAGGTGCAATTGTGAGGAACAAGGCTAGGCTTGTTGCTCAAGGATATAGGCAAGAATAAGGAATAGACTATGATGAGACCTTTGCACCAGTTGCAAGGTTAGAGGCAATCAGAATCTTTCTTGCCTATGCTAACTACAAGAAGTTCAAGGTATTTCAGATGGATGTAAAGAGTGCTTTTCTAAATGGAATACTAAAAGAAGAGGTTTATCTTAAACAACCTACAGGTTTTGTCTCTCCAACTCATCCCTCTTATGTATTTAGATTGCATAAAGCCCTCTATGGTCTAAAGCAAGCTCCAAGAGCTTGGTATGAGACCTTAGCTAGCTTTCTGATAGAGCATGATTTCACTAGAGGCATAGTAGATAAAACACTATTCACTAGACACCATAAGGATAAAATCTTGTTAGTACAAATCTATGTGGATGACATCATATTTGGATCTACTGACTCTAAGCTATACAAGAGGTTTTCTGACCTCATGCATTCTAAGTTTGAGATGAGTAGCATGGGTGAGCTCTCCTACTTCCTTTGTTTCCAAGTGAAGCAGCTACATGATGGAATCTTCATCTCCCAAGCTAAGTATGCTAAAGAGCTTCTTAAGAAGTTTGGGATGGTTGATGCCTCAGCAAAGAAAACACCTATGGTTACTAATACTATAATAGATTCTGATCCACATGGGAAACCTGTTGACCAGAAGTTATATAGGGGCATTGTTAGGTCCCTACTATATCTTACAGCTAGCAGACCTGATATCATGTTTGCCACATGCCTTTATGCTAGGTTCCAAGTGAACCCTAAAGAATCTCACCTAATTTTTCTAAAAAGAATTTTGAGATATATAAAGAGTTGTCCCAGTCTAGGCATATGGTATCCTACATAGTCAAAATTTGATTTAACTGGATATTCTGATGCTGACTTTGCTAGATGCAAGGTTGACAGGAAAAGTATCTCAGGAACTTGCCAGTTCCTTAGTATGAGATTAGTCTCTTGGTTTTGTAAGAAGTAGTCATCCGTGTCTATATCAACAGCTGAAGCAGAATACATAGCTGTTGGCAGTTGTTGTTCCCAGATGTTGTGGATTCAAAACCAACTCCTACACTATGGTTTCAACATAAATAATTCAACTCTACTATTTGATAACACAAGTGCTATATCCATAGCACAGAATCCACTCCATCACACTAGGACTAAGCAAATAGACATTAGGCATCATTTCATTATAGAGTGTGTAGACAAAAACAAATTTAACTTGTTTATATCTACACTGAATTACAAAGAGCTGATATTTTCACCAAACCCTTGGATGAAAGAAATCACTTGTTCTTTATAAATCAACTTGGAATGATCAATGGAGAAGCCTTAGTTGAATTTCTGTCTACACTCGACGAATTTGCTAAAGGTCGTCGAACGGAGATCGATGAACTGGGGAAAGTTCTTGAGCTATTCATCGAGCGGAGATCGGTGAACTCACTGTGAGTGAAGTCATTTTCGTCGAACGGAGATCGACGAATATACTTCAGAAAACTTTCGTCGAACGGAGCTCGACGAAATGTCTTCAAATATTCAGACTGAGCTCAATGAATTATTTAACTACAAATTACTTCGTCGACCTCAGATCGAAGAAATATTTTTTTTCGTGGAACGGAGTTTGTCGATTCATATTCCGGAAAACCTTTTATCTAGGTTTTCTTCGACCTCCATCCCACGCTTTCAGTTCCTTTGCACTTGATCATCATTTTTTTTCTTGCACGTGCTTTAATGGCGATTCCAGCAGGAAATCTTACGGCAATGAAATTCGACACTGGCTTTGATGTCGATTTCGATTCCTTCCAGCATTCTGACCCAATCTTCCTGGAAATCCTGCAACTGCTTGAAGAACAACAATTGAAGAATCTGCTTTCCACTAGGATAAAGATATCTTCCACTAAGATCAGAGAGTGGGTCTATACTTCCTCCACCACAGATGAGAACACTATGACAGGGACAATATCAGGTAATGCTATTTCTCTTGCTCCCGCCGTCCTAACCAAATTTTTTGGATTAAGTAATGGTGAAGAAGAATTAGAAATGGATACTGAGGAGTTTGATATGATGCTGAGTATGATGGGTTATTCTGGAGAAACCCCAAATAAGTTGCTGAAGAAACACTTGTCTGTTGAGTTCAAATTTCTAGCAGACATTGTGGGCAAAGTGTTGCTGGGGAAGCACACTACACATGACTACATAACCAGTCACCAATTCCTGGTTATGTGTGCTATGGTCAACAAGAAGAAGGTCAATTGGGCTCAAATCATGTTTGATCTAATTAATAAAAAGAATACAAAGAGAGAGGTGTGTTTTGGAAGAATATTAGGGATCTTCCTGAAGGAAAAGGCTGCTGAATCACTGGTCTCCCAGACCATATTCATAAATGCCTCTAATAGGCTCACCTGTGCTCTCTTTGGCAGGTGGGAGAGGACAATCACCAAGCCCTCCAAGGCTTCTAACTCCTCCACCAGGCTTTCTGAGAGTACTAGGGCTGCTCTAGCCACTTCCCTCCCTACTGAAGAGATCACTCCTCCACCTCCCTCACTTCCAGCCATCCCACCTCAACATCAGATGCTACAATAACCATCTTCCACAATTCCTTCTATTCAACAACCACAACAACAACCACAACAACAAACTCATATTCCTACTCCAGCTTCATCTCCTACAACCTCTCCATAAATAAATATCACTGAAATTACCTCCTCTCCCATTCAGGAATACCATCAACCCTCTCATTCTCAATAACCAAAACCAACCCCACCTCAATCCCCCCATGGTACACACATTCCCTGACCACCTTCATCTCCCTTACCCCCCCCATTTGGACAACATCCCATTCTTCAATCTGCCTTCATTTCCCCTCACTACCTCTACTCCTCAGGATGAACAAATGCAAGATGCACCACCTCCACTATCCTCCTCCATTCCTACCTCTGTCTCCACTGCTCCACCTTCTACACCACCCTCTGCAGCTCCACTATTGGATCCCTCCATCATACGACAACTCATTGCACTTCTCACTCCCGTTCTTAAAACCATTATAACAGAAGACATTTCACCTCTTGCTACTTCCCTCTCCTCCCTAGCTGCCCAAATATCTGCTCTTTCTGCTCCTCCCTCTTCAGTTAGGGGCCTGCCTCCAGTATACACTGAAACCAGGTAGGGGGAGATACTCAATCAAGAAGCTGCATCAGAAATAACAGTAGAAGTAACAGCAGCAACAATAGCAGTAGATGCAGCAGCAGACACAACATAACAAGAAGCAGCTGAAGCAGAAGCAGAACCAACAACAGTAGAAGTAGATGCTGATAAAGATTTATTTGATTTAATTCATTTTATTAAATCTGATATGGACATAGATGAGCAGGTCCCAGAGGACATAACAACTGCTGGTGATTTTATTATAAATCCCATAGTATATTTGTTAAATTTATTGAGAACTTTTGATATAGTTCATTTGAACTTTATTCCAGCAGACAACACTAAGCCATCTTTGGTTATAATTCCATATACCTCACCTATAAGCCCCAAGGTGGCAAAGCAACTCAAGGCTAATTTTGTTACAATAGAGGTTCAAGCTGTTCCATCTCCTCCCAGAGCTGTTTCACCCATTACTTCATCCCCTCCAAAAGATATTTCTGCTCCAGTTTTTGTTATGGATGATTCCCTCATGCCTGATCTTGATGCATTGATCATGGCTGACATTGAAGAGGAAAATAAGTCAGTTGCTGAAAGCACTGAAGTGTACAGTTCTCTAGCTCCTACTCCAGTTCTAGTTCCAGCTCCTCCTCCAGCTCCCTCCTAGGCTGAGAGACCTCTGGTATCTGCTGAAGACCTGAAAGAGATAAATGCAATGTATGATAATCCTCAAGATTCTACTGATGATGATAATGAGGAGGAGGACTCAGATGATGAGCCCAAGAAAAAGAAAGTATCTAAGAAGAGGAAAGCTCCTCCACCTCCTGCCCCAAAACCCAATCCTACAAATGATACTCCTTACTATATACTTCATAAGATCACACCCTACAAGGGAATGCCAGCATGGATGTGGCTGTCCAAGAATGAACAGAAAGAAAGAAAGAAAATAGAAGGTATTCCCTACCTCCTCAAAGATATAGAAAGGATCCTCCTCCTACGCCTCCACCAGTTGCTGGTGCTTCCAGTTCTTCAACTCAAAGGACTACCCAGTTTCAAACTTATCAAAGATAGTAGGGTAGGTCCTCATCTTCAGGAAGCAACCAGCAAAGAAATCATTCATATGGCAAGCAGCACCAGCAACAACAGCAGTAACATCAACAACAACAAAAATTCCCTGAACATCAAAAGTCTGAAAGCCCCAAAAGACCTGCTTCCCCACTTCTACCATTTGAGGATCCAAAGATAGCTACAACAACTAGGATGTCCAGGTTCCAGGAACTGGTTGGCCTTTCCATGATTAACAAAGCTAAAACTGAAGGGAAGGATACCTCTCAATACTCTACAATGTCCAAATACAGAAAAGAAGAACTGAACAGGTTTGCTAAGGCTAACAAGTTCTTTAATGTTGATTATTATATGAAACTACATCCAGAAGCAGTAGTGCCCAGGGCTACATCTCTTAATATCATTGGGGCTGCTGATATGATAATGACCAAGGCCCAAGCTGCAGATCCTAATATGGAGATTAAGTTTACTCAGCCAGGTGAGAATGCCAAAGAGGAAAAGCACAAGGAACAAAGGAAGAAGAAGTAAACTATAAACTGTTTTCAGTTTTTCTATTACTCTAAAGACTGCATGTTTATATTATAATACAAAGCTCTATGTATATATATATCTACTGCATATTTTAAATTTTTCATGCCATATATATGTTTTATTGCTTTGTTATTAATGTGAGTCTGTAAATAGTGACCTTACCCAAATAGGGGAAGTTTGTTGGATCCCTAGTTGGATATGGTCTAGGTTCACTAAATTAGGATGTTTGACCCAACATATATAACTAGGGTCATGTATGAGTTCTAGAGTGTAGGTCATTGCCTTAGAGTCAACAAGACATGGACCAGCCATCAACATACTGCAGAAGACTCAAGACTTAGAGAAATTTCAAAGACTCAGAAAATGAGTTCGATGTTCGTCGACCTTAGGTCGATGAAAGTCGTGCTCAGCTCGACGAATCAGAGACAATTCTCTGAGCTGAGCTCAATGAACTTGTATCTCAGGTCGACAAATTCAAGAGTATACTTCAACAACAAGTACAAAATTCTTTACAATTAACTCCAGTCGACGAACTTAGTTCTCAGGATGACGAACTTAGTTCTCAGGTCGACGATCTCTGTGTATTCTAATTCAACATCTTATTCCAGAAACATCTAAGTATTTGAAGTCCAGCTTCACACTCCAGTCGATGAAGTTAGAATATCAGCTCGACGAATTTGGATCTTAGTTCGATGATTTCTGGATCATCTACTTCAACACTATAAGACTAGAAACAACTAAGTATTATAAGTCCAGAATCACACTCCAGTCGACGAACTCACCTTCTCAGCTCGACGAACTTAGACCACAGTCTTGGCAAGATTTATCAAGTAGCAGTTAAAAGTTCTCAGCTCGACGAAACTAGTTCTCAGGTCGACGAATACAGTTCTGAGGTCGACGATTTCTGGACATGTTACTTCAATATTTTTAAGTCCAAGAAACATGGAGTTCTGTTATTCAGTCGACGAAGTTATATTCTCAGCTCGACGAACTTGATGCACAGAATTGACGAGTCTAGAGAAAGCAGTTGTCAGTTCTTAGGACGATGATCTTGGATCTCAGCTCGACGAACAAAGGTTATCTGGTCGACGAATTTGACTTCTCTGTTCGACGAACTCTGGACACAGATCGACGAATTCTGCTCAACGAATTCTATAAAGTTCCATACTTAGAAATTTTCCTCCCTCTCTCTCTTCTATTGTAATAATTCCTGAGTAATCAATGCATAAATATTCTCTGAATATTAACGTTAGAAGCAAGCATTGATTATGGTCTTCATCAAGATTATTGCTTGCCGTTTTTCCATGGGACAGTTGGGGAAACCAATCAATGCAAATATTCTCCAAGCTGTCAGAAATCAATGCAGAGAGGAATTCAAATTTCAAAAGGAAATTTATATGAAAAATATAAAAGTGATTTTCTTTCTCTTCCTGAATAGCTCTCCAACAGTAGTCAAACACTACAGTGAATAAGCATCTTCTTCTTCTCTCTCAACATCATACAGAGATATTCAGACTATAGAGCTCACATGGTAACAACACTGTCAAGAGACAAGAAGCCCTAACCCTAGACCAGAGAAAGAACATCAAACTAAAGAAGAAGAAAAACAACCATTCAAATCAAAAGTCTTCTTCTTTTATTTTCATTCCAGAATTCTTCAAAGGACAACAAACATTCAATCTGTCAAGAAGTTTCTGGAATTCATCTGGTCAATGCAAAAGCTTGAAGACCTATCACCCTGCAGCAAGGCTTCAATTTCCTGAACCATTCTATATCTCATGGGGAGCCTTTGCTAACATCATTTTTCCACTAAAAGTCTTCTCAGTTGTATCTGAGAAAGTGAAGACAAAATCACTCTCTCACCACCACTGTATAAAGGGTTCTTAACTCCCTTCAAAAGTTATTCCTGGTTGCAAGTCACCTGATCAAAAGACTTGAGATTTGGTTTTTGAGCACATGATCAAAAGCTCATTTGTGGCAGTTACCTGATCAAAAACCTGAGTGGATTCCTACCAGGGTGGTAGAAGAATGGATGTACCCAAGTTTAGAGAAACCACTATAAAAGTCTTGTGTTGTCTAGGTTGCTCTTTTTCTTTTGTTCTTGCTGTGGCTGTGATAACTAGGTTGCTGTGTTTGTGTTTTTTAATTTAATTCCTGCAGCACTAGAATTAGTTTGAAAAATTTGATAAACCCTAAATACTCTATTCACGCCCCCCCCCCCTCTGGAGTATTTCAGATTTAACCCTTACTTTCACAATCTGAGCAATATGAGCAACCACTGTTTGAAGATTCTATCTCTAGAACTATTCCAACTAGCTCCCCCTCTGTCCCACACTCAATCTCCCAGTAGTTTCCCTGGGGGTGGAGTAGGAATCCTGTACACAGGAACTTGATCTTCCTCCTCCACAGGAAAATTTGGGGCTCCCCCTTGCCTCAAGATCTTCCAATCCCACCTTGAGAAGATAATTGAGTAGATCTTCTTCTGGTGATAGATATGAACACCTTTGGTTATATCGAACTTTTCACCGTCCAATTGATTCAGTTACAAGCTGATAATCCTCCCAAAGATGGGACTGCGGATGTTGTCCTTGATTTTCTCAAACTGCATTGCACCCCAGAAGCAGATGATTGTGAGTAGAACCTTGAACATTTCTGAAGATAGATAATCGTGTGAACCATTTTTGCATAGCAGCACTTTTCCAATGATATCTGACAGGAGCTTTCCTTCTTCATTCATTCCTTTCTAATTGATTGCTTTTGTACCTCTAAGAAAACCACAGAATAACATATCCCTTGTGAAGTCCACCTTGTTGAGGTGATCTACTTCTCCACAAGATGGGAGCCTCAGGATCCTGGTGAGATGAGAGGCATTCACCTTAATCGTAGTTCCACGAACATTGCTCTTGATTACCGTATCTTCATGTCATAGCTTTGCAATGTGGAAGAATTCAAGGCCATCTTTGTCCAACACCTTGCAAGGGTGTTCTAGGATAATGGATAGTCTGGCTGTCTCAAGCATGAGGATCACATTTTTGAACTCATCAGAAGCCGAAGCAAAACCTGTTCGAACTAATTCGCCACCTCCTAGCAACCCACTGGTGGTTCAAGGTGCCATGAAGAATCAAAAATTTGCAGAAATTCAGAAATGGGCTCTGGACTGATATTTGTTGAAATTTGTGAAGTGGAAGTGGTTGACGGGACAGGCCGGGCGGCCTGGGCGGACAGCTTTGGCGGACTAGGCGGACTGGGCAGACTGTGATGTGCGGCCTGGTGGAAGGTCTAGTGAAAAGCCGGCTGTCTTCTGAGCTGGTTGTTTGCATGGAGTCCGCGGACTATGCGGCCTGGTATCTGCGGATAGAGAGGCTTGTGGACTGGTGCATTGATCAGTGGTCGTGGTGCAAGCTTGTGCTGTTTGGCGGTTTGGCTCGTGTCCGCGGGAAGCTTGCGGACTGGCGTGTCCGTGGTGTGGGCTGTTGTAGAATGAGCTTAGGGCTTCGCTGAGGCCTTGTCGAGCTCTGGTGGTACAGCAGGTGCTTTGATGTGGAGGTCGTTGGCGGACTGGTTTTAGAGTCCGGGAGATGGTTGCTGCGTTGGACAGGAGTGCGAGGAGCTTGCGGACTGCTGGCGGTCTATGCTACGGTGTTTGGCGGATGGGAGTTTGTGTCCGCCATGCTCGCATTAGCCCTTGATGGTTTTGGACTTGGTCACATTCTGTGCCAAGACCATGGTGTCCGCAGTATCCGCCAAGTCCGCTGTGACCGGGAGGACTGTTGCTATCTGCCTTTGGTCGTGGACTTGTGACGGATTGAGGTGTGAGTCTTGCGGACTGCCTCGAGTTTGTGTAGACTGCCATTGAAGGGGGATTGCTGTCCTGCAGTGGTCGAAAGTTTTGCGGGCTGATGCCTTGTCCGCATAACTTGGGCGGACTGGAGAGGGTATGCCAATGTTGCCTTGCTCCTGGCGGTTTTCCTTGGTATCCGGCTAAGTCCTTGCGGACTCTGCGGACGGTGTTTTGCTATCGCGCGGGCTGGGGCGGTGTCTCTATCTCTAGGGAGGTGACCACACTCCTCACCTCGCCTATAAATAGGACCCCCCTGGCAGGTCTACAGTAACTTGAGTGAACAGTAAGTTGGGTTGGGCAAGGAGCTGTGGTCTCAGTTTGTCTGTCCGCGCGGATTGTTTCAGTGCCGACGTTTGCTGTGTGCAGGTCGCGCGGGTAGCTTCAAGGAGCCAGGAGTTTGGCTGTGACTTCGGTCATGTACTTGGAAGTGTGCGGTCTCTGCGGATTCAGCAGGAGGTCGCTCTGCGGCTTGTCAACGCTGTTTCATCTTTGCCAGCTTCAATAACCTGTCCGCCGGCTTTAGGCGGGTAGGGGGTGTTCCTCAGTTCAGCTTCAGCAGGAAACGAATAATGGTGTGTCCGCGCGGCCTCGCGGCTTCGGCGGACTCCGTGGATATTCGGCAGATTGCAGCTTAAGTTCGGGCAATCTCAGCGGACTCGGCGACCTCGGCGACCTCGGCGGTCTCGGCGGACTCCGGTGCTGTCCGCCCGGCTTGGTTTTTAGTGCTTTCTGTTTACAGCTATTATACTAGCGAAATCATGTCTCGCTATATATGCCTCGTGGTGTAAAGAAGTGAATGAATAAAAGATCTACTTGTGCTTCCATTGTTTGTTCTGATTAACCTTTGTTCCTTGGTTTTCCGCTGGTTCAACGTGAGAACTGGGTAGTTCCGAAGATATTAATTTGGCGTTTGGGCTACCTTGCTGACCACATTGAGAAAATTTAACATGGTATCAGAGGGAGGTTCAGTTGCATGAGCAGAAGTCAGCCGGTGTTGTTACTCAGTGATTGAGTGGTGATCAACCTGTGTTGTTGCTCGGAGCTTCTGAAAGGTTACCAACATGTGTTGCAATGGAATAGAGCTTTGCAAGGGGTCTTGACATTGAACTCTTAACGCCGACTAACTTTAAAAAGTGGAAGTCGTGCATGAAGAGTTATCTTCTTGGCGAGGAGCTGTGGGAAGTCGTCGGTGGTGACGACAGGCAGGATGTCACGGCTGCATTCGGTACTACTGAACAGGTTAGGCTCTGGAGAAGAACAAATGCTAAGGCGGAGTTCATTATGAAGAGAGTCGTGTCTCCGGAACTGTTTGATCACATCGTTGGGTGTGAGTCGGCTGTTGATATTTGGACAACCATTGATGAGTTGTTCAATAGGAAGAATGTGGCGCGGCTTCAGTTCCTAGAGAATGAGTTGGCCAGGGCAACTCAGGGAGACCTTTCCATCTCAAAGTACTTCTTAAAGATGAAGAGCTTGTGTGCTGAGCTGTCGGCACTGGATCCTGATGAGACTATCTCTGAGGCTAAGATGAAAAGGCACATTATCCGTGGCTTGCGGAAGGAGTATGTGGCCTTTGTAACATATGTTCAAGGGTGGGCTACTCAGCCGTCTTTGCTGGAGCTGGAGAAACTACTTGCATCGCATGAGAGCTTGGCAAGACAGATGGCTGGAGTGAATCTGAATCAGGAAGGCAGCGAAGCTCTCTTCTCAGGCAAGAAGAAAGGATGGGAAGGGAAGAAGAAGAAGAAGGTGCAAGTCGTTGGTGAGAAGGAGACTTCAACTTCATATCCGCCGGAGAGGAGCAAAGCTCATATGGACTGGAAGAAGAACTTGAAGTGATACCGGTGTCATCAGCGAGGGCACTTCAAGCGGGACTGCAAGGTCAAACTACAGCCTGGGCATGCTGCGGGAAAGGAGGAAGCTTGCTCGAGAAGTGAAGAAGCAGAATGGGGCGGAGCTTTTATGATGAGCACTTGTGTCCGGGCCTTGTCTGCTGAGGACTTCAACAGCGAGTGGATCGTGGACTCTGGGTGTGGTCATCACCTCACCGGAGACAAATCGAAGTTCACCTCCATGCATGCTTACTCAGGTAATGAAGCTATTATCACTACTGATAGTACTGTTTATGCAGTAGAGAAAGAGGAGGTCGTGTCTTTGGGTAGTGATCAGGGGCCACTCACGTTAAGGAGTGTGTATCACGTGCCGGGAATGAAGAAGAACCTCTTATCGGTGACCAATGCGGTGGATGCTGGGTATCACATTCTGTTTGGGCCAACAGACGTGAGGTTCCTTCGCAACGTATCAGCGGTGAAGGCTGATGTTGCTCATGTAGGGAGGAGGGTGAAGAACTTGTTTGTTCTAGCCACCAATTCTTATGTTGATAGAATGAGGGCCAATGATAGCGCTGCTATCTGGCATGAGAGGCTGGGGCATGTTGGTATAGACAAGCTGAAGGCGATGGCTAGTAGAGGTTTGGTGAGGGGGGTTGCCTAAGTTGTCCTCCTTTGATGACGAGTATGTTTGCACGGGCTGTCAATACGGAAAGGCACATCGCCTTCTGTTTGATAAATCATAAACAAGTTGCAAGAAACCATTGGAGTGCATTCATGGCGACCTGATGGGACCGACGGTTACTGCCAGCCTTGGTGGAAGCAGATACATGCTTGTCTTGGTTGGGGACTACTCAAGATATACTTGGGTGTACTTCTTAAAGGAGAATTCGGAAGCCTTCCGTTTGTTTGTGGAGTTTAAGGATGTTGGGTACATTGGTCAAATGTACCTGATTTGAAGAAGCCTCACCTAACTCCATGATATACATCATAGTGTATTTGATGTGTGTTTGAGTTACTTGTGCATGTTAGGAATACACTGGACTGAAGCTAAAAATTCTAAGTCCATGTGTCGACACCCAGAGGGAAAGTGTCGACACTTGAGAAAGCTTGTGTCGACACCCAGACAAGCAGTGTCGACACTTGGAGTCATTGTGTCGACACCTGGGAAGAAGAGTCGACACCAGTCAGAAAGTGTCGACACTTGGAGCTGTGTCGACACTCAGTGTAGAAGAATGCAGAAAAGCTGTGTCGACACTTAGCAGAAGTGTCGACACCTAGAAGAGCTGAGTCAACACCAGAAAGTGTCGACACTTGAAGTAAGTGTCGACACTCAGCAAAAGTCTGCAGAATCTAAGTACAGGTGTCGACACTCAACACAATGTGTCGACACTATGCAGAAGAGTCAGCACTTGAAGTAAGTGTCGACACCCAGCACAATGTGTCGACACTTAGCTAAAGACTCAGTATTTGAAGAATGTGTCGACACTCAGCACAATGTGTCGACACACAACCAGAAGAGTCAACACTTGAAGAAAGTGTCGACACTCAGCACAATGTGTCGACACTTAGTTGAAGACTCTACACAAAGGAGATGTGTCGACACAAGGAGCTGTGTCGACACTTAGCAGAGAACAGAAAAGTTTACAAAATATTCTAAGTACAAGTGTCGACACTAAGGGAATGTGTCGACACTCAGCTGAAGGAACAAATTTGAAGACTTGTGTCGACACCAAGAAGCTGTGTCGACACTTGACAGTTTCAACACATGAAGATGTGTCGACACAAAGGAGATGTGTCGACACTTAGAAGAATACAGTTAAAGAATGAAGAACAAGTACTTGTGTCGACACTCAATTTCAGTGTCGACACATGCAGAAGTATCTGTGTCGAGACATACAAGGAATTGTGTCGACACCTTGTAGACTTGTGTCGACACTTACACTACTTGTGTCGACACTTAGTCTATAAGTGTCGACACTTAAGAACAGAAAGTCTCGACACTATCTGACAGTTAGAGAATTTCAAGAAGTGACTGGTTGACATGACAGCTGCCGATCCAGCCGGTCTACATCAACTGTCAGAGAAGTCAGAAGTCTGTTATGAACCGGACCAGCCGGTTACCATGAAGGAAGCCTATAAATAGGCCCCCATAGTTTACAGAAAGATATATAGAAGGTTGTTCATTATCATTACATGTTGTGAGAATAACTGAAGTGGTTGATCAGATTAAATCAAGAAGTGATACACTGAGGATCAACACAAGAAGATCAGGCAGTCCAACTGCAGATCTAAGAAGTTGGAGAGAGAGAGCTCCATCCAAGAATTCAGTCTTTGGAACTAAGGCTGAGAAGAAGAATTCAGAGTCATCTGGATTTCAAGAAGCAGAAGATTCAGACTAATTCAGTTCTACTCAAGAAGCTTTGAAGAAAGCTAAGTCAGTTTGGATCAAGCTGAGTTCTTCCAAGAACTCTTCAAGAAACTCTCAACTCCTCTCCTCTTTTCTGAGTTGTAGAGTTAGCAATTTTATTTCAATTACATCTTGTAAGATCCATTGGATCTGAGTGATTGTAAGCCTATTTTATAAAGGCTGAGGGTAGGGCTTGTTGCCTGAGTGTAGGAGTTGAAGAACTCTGAGTGTAGGCCTTAATTGGCTGAGTGTAGGCCTGGGTGGCTGAGTGTAGGCCTTTTGGCTGAGTGTAAGGCTTTGGGCCTGAGGTAGGAACCTAGTTTGGTTCTGAGTTAGTGGAGAAGTTTGGCCGAATCTAGTACACTGCTAGATAGGCGAAGGGGGAAAGTGGATGTACCCAAAGATTGGGGAACCACTATAAAATTAGTGTGTCTTCTGTGCTGTGCTGTGAATTGACTGTTTGATTTCTGTAATAGCTGTTAGCTGTAGTAATCTGAGAAATAATTGTTGTGCTGCCAACAAAGTTTTTAAAAAAAGGGTTAGGTCACCTATTCACCCCCCCCTCTAGGTGTTTAGGTACCATATCTTTCAAGTGGTATCAGAGCCAGGTTCCTCAAAAAGGACTAACTGTCTGAGGAGATCCAGTTTGGCAGATTCAGTATAAGTCAGGAAACAGTTTCAAGAAAATCAAGAAACATGGGGTCTTCAGAGAATCACAAGGAATTGGGTTCAATGAAACTGCCCATTTGCAGAAAGGAGATTTTTGGAATCTGGAAAGAAAGGGTAAGGCTGTTCATGGAGGCCTCTGACCCTAGGATCTACATCACAGTCAAGGAAGGGCCTTATGTGCCCATGAAGATTTCAGTCTTGGATGCTACACAGAGAACTCCAAAGGATTTTTCTGAGATGACCAAGGATAAGATAGTCCTAGCTATAATGGACAAAAGGGCACAAAACATCATAGTTAGTGCAATTGATGATGCCACCTTCCAGAACCTTATTCACTGTAAAACAGCAAAAGAAATGTGGGATACCCTCATTGTCTACATGGAAGGTTCTGAAGAAGTAAGACAGGATAGGAAATCCTTGCTTAATCAAGAATATGAGAGCTTTAGGCAAGGAAGAGGAGATAGCATCACTGAATGCTACAAAAAGTTCTACAGAATTGTTAATGAACTCATGTCCTATGGAAGGGAGTTCACAAACTATGAATTGAATGATAAGTTCTTGAGGTCCCTAACCAAAGATTGGGACACTAAGATCTGTGCCATTAGAGAAATGGAAAAGTTGGGAGAAATTCCTCCTCCCACACTGTTTGGCAAGTTGTTATCTTATGAGATGCAATTGTCAGTAAGAAAAGAGGAGGAAAAGTCAACAAGGACTGAACACAGGGAAAGGACTGTTGCCTTTAAGTCAGAAGTACCTAGAAAGAACAGGACTAAGTCATCAACTCCTCCTCCAGAGGTAGTTGAATCAGAATCTGATGAGTCTGTTAGCACTAAATCAACAAGCAGTGAAAGTGATGAAGACTTTGCTGCATTTACCAGACATTTTCAGAAATTTCTGAAGAAGAAACAGTGGAAGTCCAGACCTTCTTTTTCAAAGGGAAAGAAGTTCAGTATCAGGAGAAGAAGCCTTCAAAGAAGGACAAGCATAGGACAAAGACTAGCAAGGCAACTGGGTCTAAGATTGTGTGTTACTGCTGCAATAGACAGGGTCATGTAATTGCAGATTGTCCTGAAAGAAGGAAAGAATCCAGTGACAAAAGGAAGACTCACTTCAAAGGAAAGAAGGAGAAGTCCTTTGTTGCAAAGAATGAGAAGACTCTTTCAGACATTTCTTCTTCAGACACTGAGACAGATGCTGAAGCCTATATAGGACTTTTTGCTGAAGAAGAAGAAGAGTTTATGCAGATCATGGAATCAATCTATGAACAAGAAGAGGTTCAGTGCCAAGGACTAATGGCATTGACTGAAAGTACCAAAATCCTGGAGCAGCCAGGACCTAGTCAGGTACAAAGTTCAACTCAAGTTCTGATTCCAGTTCTAGTTCAGAGTCAGAATCATCTTCATCAAGTGATGGAAGTGATTCTGAATCTGAGGGAGATATTCATCAGCTCTTAGATGAATACCAAGTACTGTTGCAAGCCTATAAGAAAAGCAAGATCCTAGCCAAAAGTCAGGCAAAGGAGATTGCTGATCTCAAGGCAGCTGCAACAGATTTTGAAAGAATTATGATCAAAAACTTAATGAGGTAGCCAGGCTGAAACACATTACTGTGATTCAGATGGGAACTATCACATTTAAGAATGATCAAATTAAGAAACTGGAGATTAATCTTCAGAAGGAGAAAGAGCTAGTAGCTAGGTTTTCAAAACCTAAATCAGTGCTACCCTTGATTGATGATTTTGTTCATCATAAAGGAAAGACTGGACTGGGTTTTGTTAATCCAGCTAGGACTGTTCAGGATCAGTCCAAGTCCAAGGGCAAAGCCCCAACATTCAACAAGACTGCTGTAGTTAAGACAGCTAAGTCAGTACCTAAGCAAAGGTACAACAAATTTGAATGTTGGTGCTGTGGCAAGGTTGGCCACTTTGCTTTGGATTGTTGGCACAATGCCAGTGCCAAGTTGAGTAGCAAGTTACCTGTTGGAAAGACAGCAGGTAGCTATGTCAAATTGCAAACTAACAATCACCAAGGACCCAAGTTTACTTTGGGTTCTAAGGTTCATTAATTTGTTTTGCAGGTAAATCCAAGTGGCCAAACCCCTACATGGTACTTGGATAGTGGATGTTCCAGACACATGACTGGAACTAGGGGACTACTGAAGGACTACATCCCAATCAAAAATGGTCCAAAGGTGACCTTTGGTGGTTCTGAAAAAGGAATCATCAAAGGGTTTGGTAACATTTCTTCTAACCTTGTTACCATTACTCAAGTGGCTTATGTTAAAGGTTTGAAACACAACCTCATTAGTATAAGTCAATTAAGTGATGTAGGGTTTGACATCTCATTTGTTAAAAATGGTTGTCATATTAAGAGGTCAAGTGATCAAGAGATCATTTTGACTGGATATAGGAAGAGAAATGTCTATTGTTTAGACATTATGGTTGAGAACAATAGTTCTCCAGTTTGTCTTGTAGCTGATGAGACAGTCTCTCAATGTGTCAAATGGCACAAGAGGCTTGCTCATCTTAATTACAAGACTATTGGCAAACTCTTTAGTAAAGAGTTAGTGAGGAATGGTCCTCAAGTTAAGTGTGTCAAAGATGGCATTTGCTCAGCTTGTCAAAAGGGCAAGCAGACTAAATCCACCTTTAGAAGCTTAGACAACAAAGATGCTGTGAGGTGTCTATACCTCTTGCATATGGATCTATTTGGTCCAATGCCAGTTCACAGCTTAGGTAGGAAGGTCTACACCTTTGTAGTTGTTGATGACTACTCAAGGTTTTCCTGGGTGTTCTTCTTAAAGCAGAAATCTGAGAACACCTAGTGTCTTCTATAGTTTTGTTAAGCAAATTCAGAATGAATTGAACTGTACTGTGGTCAAAATTAGAAGTGACCATGGTACTGAGTTTCAGTCTGAAAGCATGACAAGACTATGTGAAGACTTTGGGATATTTCAAGAATTCTCTTCACCTAGAACACCTCAGCAAAATGGCATTGCTGAAAGGAAAAATAGGACCTTGATAGAGGCTGGTAGACCCTATTAAGTGATTCATCACTGCCAGAATATTTCTGGGCTGAAGCAGTTAACACTGCATGCCATGTGATAAATAGGGCTACCATCACTAAAAGGTTAAACAAGACCCCCTATGAAGTAGTGAAAGGCAGGAAACCAAATCTGTCCTATTTTAGGATCTTTGGTTGTAAATGCTTCATACTTAACAATGGAAAGTCTTACTTAACTAAGTTTGCTGCCAAGTCCCAAGAGGGAGTGTTTGTTGGGTACAGCAATAATAGTAAGGCTTATAGAGTCTACAACTTGACTACACAAGTTGTAGAGGAATCTGTGCATGTAGTTTTTGATGAGTCACAACTAATTAACAATGAGTTGTCTAGTAGTGTGTGCAGCCCCACAGGTCTTACTAAGAAGATGGACAAGCTAACCATAGAAGATGTACCTGCTGCAAGACAGCAAGTAGAAGAAGATGGCTTATGTCCAGGGGGAGAACTACATGTACAAGGAGCTGTTGAAGTACAAGGAACTCAGCATGATGAAGATGCTGAAGAAGTTCAACCAGAAGTAAGGATGCCCCAGCCAACAGGCATCTAAGGGATCATCCAGTAGAGCTGATCATTGGAGATCCAAGACAAGGTGTTCAGACAAGGAGCAGAAATCAGAATGCTGTAGTATATTCAAGTTTTTTGTCTCAAATAGAACCAAAGAAATTTGAAGAAGCTATACAAGATCCACAGTGGACTGAAGCAATGCAGGAGGAGCTTAATCAGTTCAAAAGATGCAAGGTGTGGGATCTGGTTCCTAAGCCTAAAGATCACAATGTGATAGGGACAAAGTGGATCTACAGGAACAAGTTAGATGAACAAGGTGTCATCATTAAGAATAAGGCAAGACTGGTTGCAAAAGGATATAGGCAAGAAGAAGGTATTGATTTTGATCAAACCTTTGCTCCAGTAGCCAGACTGGAAGCCATAAGGATGTTCTTGGCCTATGCAACCTACCAAGGATTCAAAGTATATCCAAATGGATGTGAAGTCAGCATTCCTTAATGGTAATTTAAAAGAAGAAGTATATGTGGAGCAGCCTTCAGGTTTTGTTGATCCTACTCTTCCACATTATGTCTATAGACTTAGGAAAGCATTGTATGGGTTAAAGCAAGCTCCTAGAGCTTGGTATGAAACCCTATCTAGTTTCCTCATTGAGAACAAGTTCACAAGGGGGAAAATAGATAAGACTCTATTCCTTAGGGAATCTAGAGGCAAAGTAATACTTGTCCAAATATATGTAGATGACATTATATTTGGGTCTACTGAAAGTAGCCTTTGCAAAAAGTTTGCAAAGCTTATGCAAAGTCAATTTGAGATGAGTAGTATGGGAGAGCTGAAGTTTTTCTTGGGTCTCCAAGTTAAACAGACTGAAAGTGGCTTGTCCATATGTCAGTCAAAGTTCACCCTGGAACTCATAAGGAAATATGGTATGGATTCATCCAGTACCATGAAGACTCCTATGGGGTCAAGTATGTCTCTAAGCAAGGATGATGCAGGGAAACCTGTAGATGAAACCTTGTATAGAGGGATAGTTGGCTCCCTACTATACTTGACTGCAAGTAGGCCTGACATTATGTATGCTACATGTGTTTGTGCCAGGTATCAAGCCTGCCCCAAAGAATCTCACTTGACTGCAGTCAAGAGAATCTTGAGATATCTAAAGGGCACACCTTATCTAGGCCTCTGGTACCCTAGGAATGGAGATTTTGATCTAACAGGCTATTCAGATGCAGACTTTGCAGGATGCAAAGAAGATAGAAAGAGCACAACTGGATCCTGTCAATTCCTAGGTGGAAGACTCATTTCATGGAGTAGTAAGAAGCAAACCAGTGTGGCCATCTCCACAGCTGAGTCAGAATATGTAGCTGCAGGAAGTTGCTGTGCTCAACTTCTGTGGATTCAACATCAGCTAGAAGACTATGGATGTCAGGTAAGTAGAACTCCACTTTATTGTGATTCTACAAGTGCTATTTCCATAGCTAATAACCCTGTATCACATAGTAGAACTAAACATATTGAGATAAAATATCACTTTCTTAGGGAGCATGTAGAAAGAAATGATATTGCACTTGAATATGTTAAAACTGATAATCAGATAGCTGATATGTTTACTAAGCCCTTAGAAGAAGCTAAGTTTAATAGGTTCAAAATTGAACTAGGTATGATAAACTTAGACTAAGTATACAGAACAAAAAATTGGCTAAGTAAAAAGGTGTCGACACATAGACAAGTCTATGTCGACACAGAATAGTAAGTGTCGACACTTCAGGAAAATAGTGTCGACACATCTAGGAAGTTGGTGTCGACACTTCAGAATGTTAGTGTCGACACATGTCGAGTAGGTGTCGACACATCAAATAAGGTGTCGACACTTAAGTTTTACTCAGAATTTTTCTAAGTAAAGTCTCGACTACATGTCGAGTATAGTGGTGTCGACACTTAACCAAGTGTCGACACATAAAATCTGTTGACTAAATTTGTGTCGACACATAAGTGTCGAGACATTATAAGTCAGTGTCGACACTTTTTGCCAGTGTCGACACATCTTTAGGATTCCATCCCGCCTGTTCGTCTTCAAACTAGAAAGGTATAAATAGGGTTCTGTCTTTGATTGTCGACACGCTTTCAAAGTTTCGAGACCTAAACTCTTGTGTCGACATTTCTCTCATCTCAAGACTAAATCTTCAAACCCTAATGGCTCCCAAGCTGGAAGAGAACGTTAACGAAGGATATGAACTGGTGCGTGGCGCATTCGACGACTGCGAACAAGAAATCAAATCAGTGATAACCCTAATTGCCAATTCAGGATTGGAGTTCTTGGTTTCAGAACCAACGAAGATATGGAAGAAGGAAGTCATTGAATTCCTTACTGGCGCGGCTGTAGATGACTCAGGCTACAGAATTAAGTCAAGGGTGCATGGCACCAAGGTCAAGATTTCACCCAAGTCTTTAAGAAAGGTACTTCAGCTACCTAAAGTTCAAGATGAAGAGGAAGTAACTGCTTCTAAGACCAGGGAAGCTCTTACTTGGTGTGGACTGGATCCAAAGATGAAGGTGGGATCAGTCTTTAACAGAAAAGGTATGAATAATCAAGGCAAGTTCTTGTCAGAAATAGTGGGCAAGGTAATACTGAGCAAGCCAGGAGGACATGACAGGGTGTCTGCCTCCATGTTTGAAGTCATGACCAGAATCATCTTCAATCTGATAACAGACTGGTCAATGGTGGTTTATGAAAAAGTGAAGGAAAGCCTGAAGAAGCCCAATCTGGGCAGGATACTAAGTCTCTACCTGGCTGGATCAATTCCAGAGGTAATGAGCACTGCTGCAGGAACTAAGATCAATCATATGAGGAAGATGGACTCAAGAATATTCTCTAGATGGGAAAGGGTGTTATCCAAGGAAGTTCCTACTCCAGAGAAACAAATTCAGAAGAAAGTCTCTCCTCCCAGGAAGAAGAGGAAGACTGCTGCTGTGCCTCAAGAGTCCTCCAGCAGCTCAGGCAGTGAAGAACATGTGGTCTTCACTCCTGATAGTCCAATGGATAAGGCTGCAGAAAAGTCACCTGCTCCTCAGGAGCCAGCTGACATCCAGGGGGAGCTTCCAGGTGTAGCAGAACCATCTACACTGGAGAGTGAGCAAGCCACCCTCCTCATTCAAGAGGTACTTATTGACCTTAATACTTTGAATTTTTCTATAATAAATTCTGATTTGTCTGATGACAATCAGCAAAATCAGCCAGCAACTCAAGAACCAGATGTTGTTCTCCAAGACACATCTGTTGTAGCTGATGAAACCAGAACATCTCCTGCACAGTCTCCAGCAGAATATACAATGGAAGACCTATTTTTGAATTTAGATCAGGATGATTTTGATATGGAGAAGAATGCTGCTGATGCAGTGAAGGCTGCTGCTGCTGAGGGGGAGAATTTGGATATTCAAGTAGAGCCTATAAGGCTAGATACTGAGAAGGCACAAGATGTGCACACTGAAAAACCATCCAGCCCTAAGGATAGGGTGGATATTGCCAGTACATCTGAATCTGAAGATGATGAAGCTGAGCAAGCTAAGAAAAAGAAGTTCTTTGTTTTCAAAAGAAGGAGTCAGAGCTATAAGAAGGCTCTCCAAACTGTTGCTCAACACTCCCTGGTTCAACAAGCTCCATCCACTGATTATACTAGCCTAATGGTTGCAATGCAAGTAAAGCTGGATGAGCAAAGGAGGGGCATAGAGAAATATATTGATGAGGGCCAAAAATCTCTACAATTTGATCTAGCTCAGGATATCAAATCAATAAGGTTTGAAATGAACATGAATAAGAAGGAAATGAATGAATGCTTCCACAAGGGTGGTAATGCTGTGGTCTATCTGGCTAAACATCAAGAAATCATAAAAGAGAAGGTAGAAGATATTGCCCTAAAGCAGGGATATGTGTTGGAGAATCAACTCAGAATGAATGATAACTTGACTGCATCTCACAATGCATAGTCACTGAACTCAAGAAAAAGTCTGATGAACCATCAACCTCCTCTGCTGCTGCCAAAGCTGATTTTGATAAACTCTTTCAAGCTGAACTAACTGCTGTCAAGACTGCCATCAAGGACTCCCAGAAGGTCATTTCTGAACAGCTTACCAAGCTAAGACCTTTCTTTAAAGAGGGCATAAGATATTTGGACAGCCAAATAAGGTTCCAGAAAGATGATGTGAGAGATCATGTTGCCCAAGAAGTCATAAAGGGGGAGAGAGTGTTAGTCAAGGCCAGTTCTGAGCATGCCAAATGGATTTCAAATTCAATCAGGGCTACACTTGGATATCCTCCCCTGTGTGATGACAATGAAGTAGCTGAATCTGGTATTCAAGGAACATATCTTGGAGGTGAGCAACAGGCAGTGGCTGATGTAATCTATCCACCTCCAGATTTTGAAATGATTCATGCAGATATAAGCACAATGTATAGTCCAACTGCTGGTAAGCCTAATATTATTCTGGAAAAGGTTGTTCAACCTATCACAGCTGCTATGCAAGAGGCTTTGGACAAAGAAGAAGAGACTAGGCTATCAAAGAAGAAGTTCAGGGAACTTGCTGAACAAAAACCTGATTTTGAACAGTGGAGCCCTACTTCTAGGAACATTATTCTCACTGCATGGAAAGCAGCCAAGGACAATGCCCATGAGAGGAACAAGTGGTTCTCAGAGGCTGAATGGAGGAAACATGAGAGTAGGCAGGAAGCAATTGTCCAATATAGAAGAAAGGCTAAGTTAGGAAAGCTACCTCCTACAGCTGTGGAGCCTAGCAAGTACTTTCCTAAGCCCTTTCATTATTTTGAAAGGCAAAAGATCAAGGCTGAAGAACAGAAGAAGAAGGACTCCAAAGGGAAGAAGACTGCTGAAGCTGAGCCTGCTGCTGCTGCTGCTGCTGTAAAAGCTCAAGTTAAAGCTGGAAAGGGAATTGTTATTAAAGAACCTGATCAGAAATAGATTAGGAATTAACTTGATGCTTGTTGTAATCTGTTAAGTGAAAAACATTGTAGTACTTCATTGAAAATGTATAAGGAACAATATTGGAACAGTATATGATAAATATAGTATGATTGTTCTGAAATATGTATGTTCTGCAATGTTGTATGAGTATACATGTGTGCTTTATTATATGTTTAAGTTTAACTCTGTTGTCATATATCTATTTTACTTCATTTTATAATTTTTAATTATGAGTGATGCATATCATTGACTAAGGGTTATGACTTCTCCAAATAGGGGGAGATTGTTGGGTACATTGGTCAAATGTACCTGATTTGAAGAAGCCTCACCTAACTCCATGATATACATCATAGTGTATTTGATGTGTGTTTGAGTTACTTGTGCAGGTTAGGAATACACTGGACTGAAGCTAAAAATTCTAAGTCCATGTGTCGACACCCAGAGGGAAAGTGTCGACACTTGAGAAAGCTTGTGTCGACACCCAGACAAGCAGTGTCGACACTTGGAGTCATTGTGTCGACACCTGGGAAGAAGAGTCGACACCAGTTAGAAAGTGTCGACACTTGGAGCTGTGTCGACACTCAGTGTAGAAGAATGCAGAAAAGCTGTGTCGACACTTAGCAGAAGTGTCGACACCTAGAAGAGCTGAGTCAACACCAGAAAGTGTCGACACTTGAAGTAAGTGTCGACACTCAGCAAAAGTCTGCAGAATCTAAGTACAAGTGTCGACACTCAACACAATGTGTCGACACTATGCAGAAGAGTCAGCACTTGAAGTAAGTGTCGACACCCAGCACAATGTGTCGACACTTAGCTAAAGACTCAGTATTTGAAGAATGTGTCGACACTCAGCACAATGTGTCGACACACAACCAGAAGAGTCAACACTTGAAGAAAGTGTCGACACTCAGCACAATGTGTCGACACTTAGTTGAAGACTCTACACAAAGGAGATGTGTCGACACAAGGAGCTGTGTCGACACTTAGCAGAGAACAGAAAAGTTTACAAAATATTCTAAGTACAAGTGTCGACACTAAGGGAATGTGTCGACACTCAGCTGAAGGAACAAATTTGAAGACTTGTGTCGACACCAAGAAGCTGTGTCGACACTTGACAGTTTCAACACATGAAGATGTGTCGACACAAAGGAGATGTGTCGACACTTAGAAGAATACAGTTAAAGAATGAAGAACAAGTACTTGTGTCGACACTCAATTTCAGTGTCGACACATGCAGAAGTATCTGTGTCGAGACATACAAGGAATTGTGTCGACACCTTGTAGACTTGTGTCGACACTTACACTACTTGTGTCGACACTTAGTCTATAAGTGTCGACACTTAAGAACAGAAAGTCTCGACACTATCTGACAGTTAGAGAATTTCAAGAAGTGACTGGTTGACATGACAGCTGCCGATCCAGCCGGTCTACATCAACTGTCAGAGAAGTCAGAAGTCTGTTATGAACCGGACCAGCCGGTTACCATGAAGGAAGCCTATAAATAGGCCCCCATAGTTTACAGAAAGATATATAGAAGGTTGTTCATTATCATTACATGTTGTGAGAATAACTGAAGTGGTTGATCAGATTAAATCAAGAAGTGATACACTGAGGATCAACACAAGAAGATCAGGCAGTCCAACTGCAGATCTAAGAAGTTGGAGAGAGAGAGCTCCATCCAAGAATTCAGTCTTTGGAACTAAGGCTGAGAAGAAGAATTCAGAGTCATCTGGATTTCAAGAAGCAGAAGATTCAGACTAATTCAGTTCTACTCAAGAAGCTTTGAAGAAAGCTAAGTCAGTTTGGATCAAGCTGAGTTCTTCCAAGAACTCTTCAAGAAACTCTCAACTCCTCTCCTCTTTTCTGAGTTGTAGAGTTAGCAATTTTATTTCAATTACATCTTGTAAGATCCATTGGATCTGAGTGATTGTAAGCCTATTTTATAAAGGCTGAGGGTAGGGCTTGTTGCCTGAGTGTAGGAGTTGAAGAACTCTGAGTGTAGGCCTTAATTGGCTGAGTGTAGGCCTGGGTGGCTGAGTGTAGGCCTTTTGGCTGAGTGTAAGGCTTTGGGCCTGAGGTAGGAACCTAGTTTGGTTCTGAGTTAGTGGAGAAGTTTGGCCGAATCTAGTACACTGCTAGATAGGCGAAGGGGGAAAGTGGATGTACCCAAAGATTGGGGAACCACTATAAAATTAGTGTGTCTTCTGTGCTGTGCTGTGAATTGACTGTTTGATTTCTGTAATAGCTGTTAGCTGTAGTAATCTGAGAAATAATTGTTGTGCTGCCAACAAAGTTTTTAAAAAAAGGGTTAGGTCACCTATTCACCCCCCCCCCCTCTAGGTGTTTAGGTACCATATCTTTCAAAGGAGTTGGTATAAGGCCGGCTTGGCTTGCGGATTAAGAAGCTTAGAACTGATAACAGGGGTGAGTTTGTCTCCTCCGAGTTTTCTAACTTCTGCAGGAAGCACAGGATCCAACGGGAGCTTACTTGTGCTCACACTCCACAACAAAATGGGGTAGCGGAGAGGAAGATCCGTCATCTGACGGAGACCTGCAAATGCTGGCTTCATGCGAAAGATATCCCAAGGTCTTTTTGGTCGGAAGGGATGTCTTGTGCTGCTTACGTCATCAATCGGATGCCACTCAGCCCTATCAACATGAAGACTCCTATTGAGCTGTTGCTGAAGGAGAAGCCGAGTGTGGGACACCTTCGGGTGTTCGGTTAAACTTGCTACGTGCATGTCCCAGATGCTTCACGGACTAAGCTGGATGCGAAGGCAAGGAAGCTTATCTTTATTGGCTACGATGAGCGGAAGAACGGATGGAAATGCATGGACCCTGCGACGAAGAAGTTCGTGGTGTCAAGAGACGTTGTCTTTGACGAGCTGACGTCATATGGAGGTGGCTCGGTTGAGCTAACCAGAAGTAGCAAGGTTGATGAAGCACCGGTGGTGGCTGCTGAAGGCTTGGAAGAGGAGCTTGCTATTTCACCAGTAGCTCCTGTTGCTTCTAACTCCGAGGCTGAGCCTTCTGGCTCAGGAAGCAGGGGGAGCACTGCTCAATGCTTGTCCCAGGTAGGAGTTGAGCCCGAAGAAGCAATGGAAGCAGTGAGCAAGGAGCCGACACTTCGGAGATCGAAGAGGGTGGTTAAGCCACCGGCTTGGTACTGTGATGGGAATGCAGTGAGCTTTGTCTCCTGCTTCTTTGCAGGTCCTCTGGATGAGCGAGAGCCTGCAAGCTTCAACAAGGCCACTGGAGTGAAGGAGTGGGAAGGTGCCATGAAGGAAGAGATCGATGCTCTGAAGAATAATGAAACCTGGGACCTTGTGCCCAAGGTTGATGGCATTACTCCGGTTACTTGCAAGTGGGTGTATAAGTTGAAGAAGAAGGCTGATGGGAGCATTGATAGGTTCAAGGCTTGCCTGGTCGCTAGAGGATTCTCACAGCAGTATGGAGAAGACTATGAGGAGATATTTAGTCCAGTTGCGAAGATGACTTCAGTAAGAGTGGTGATCGCCTTGGCTGCTAGCAAGGGATGGAGGTTGTGGCAACTCGATATGAAGAATGCCTTTCTTTACAGAGAGATTGACAAGGACATCTTCATGGATCAGCCGCTTGGTTTTGTCTCTAAAAAGCATCCGGACTATGTCTGTAAACTCAGGAAGGCTCTCTATGGGTTGAAGCAAGCTCCTAGAGCTTGGTATGGGAAGATTGCAGAGTACTTGCAATTCTGTGGATACCTTGCTTCTAACTCGGATTCAAGCTTATTCGTCAAGAAGGAGGGGGATCTACAAGTCTTGGTCCTGCTGTATGTGGATGACATGATCATCATAGGGAATTCGGAGGGGGAAGTAGCAAGTCTCAGGGCTGAGCTTGCTATACGCTTCGAGATGAAAGACTTGGGAGAGTTGCATCACTTTCTCGGTCTGGAAGTGGAGAGGAAGGAGTGCGGGGTTCTCATTTGCCAGAAAGGGTATGCAGATCGCATTGTGAAGCGGTTCGGCATGGGCGAAGGGAAGAAGTGCTCTACTCCACTGGAACCTGGGCTGAAGCTTCGACGAGATGAGGGAAGGGTTCTTCATGATCCCTTGGTGTTCAGGGCTCTTATTGGGAGCTTGATTTACCTGACGATTACAATGCCAGACATTGCTTATGCTGTTGGCCGAGTAAGTCGGTATATGGCTGAACCAAGGCAATCTCATCTAGTGGCGACAAAGGGAATTCTGAAGTATGTCAAGGTGACTTCTGACATGGGACTCCTCTATAGAAGGGACTCGGAGTTTGCGTTGCTCGGGTACACGGATGCTGACTATGGCGGTGATTTGGATGATCGAAGGTCTACTTCAGGTTATGTGTTCACTTGCGGTTCAGCTAGCATCTCATGGTGTAGCAAGAAGCAGGACTCAGTGTCGGTTTCAACCACGGAGGCGGAGTATAAGGCTTTGGCCTTGGCTGCTCGGGAAGCCATTTGGTTGAGGAGGCTTATAGAGGATGTTCATGAAGAAGTGCAATGGCCTACTTTACTCCGAGGTGACAATGAGAGTGCTCTCAAACTGGTTAACAATCCAGTGTGTCACGCCAGGACCAAGCATATAGAGATTGATCACCATTTCATCAGGGATAAGGTGTTGGAAGGATCTTTGCTGGTCGGGCATGTTCGGAGTGAAGATAATCTTGCTGACATCTTCACGAAGCCACTGTCGAAGGGGCCCTTTGAACTCTTGTGCAGCTTGTTGGGCTTGGTCACCACTTCCCACTTCAAGGGGGAGTGTTGAAATTTGTGAAGTGGAAGTAGTTGACGGGACAGGCCAGACGGCCTGGGCGGACAGCTTTGGCGGACTAGACGGACTTGGCGGACTGTGATGTGCGGCCTGGTGGAAGGTCTAGTGAAAAGCCGGCTGTCTTCTGAGCGGGTTGTTTGCATGGAGTCCGCGGACAATGCGGCCTGGTATCTGCGGATAGAGAGGCTTGCGGACTGGTGCATTGCTCAGTGGCCGTGGTGCAAGCTTGTGCTGTTTGGCGGTTTGGCTCGTTTCCGCGAGAAGCTTGCGGACTGGCGTGTCCGCGGTGTGGGCTGTTGCGGACTGAGCTTAGGGATTGGCTGAGGCTTTGTCGAGCTCTGGTGGTACAACAGGTGCTTTGATGTGGATGTCGTTGGCGGACTGGTTTTGGAGTCCGGGAGATGGTTGCTGCGTTGGACAGGAGTGCGAGGAGCTTGCGGACTGCTGGCGGTCTGTGCTACGGTGTTTGGCGGACGGGAGTTTGTGTCCACCATGCTCGCATTAGCCCTTGATAGTTTTGGACTTGGTCACATTCTGTGCCAAGACCATGGTGTCCGCGGTATTCTCCAAGTCCGCTGTGACCGGGCGGACTGTTGCTATCTGCCTTTGGTCGTGGACTTGTGGCGGATTGAGGTGTGAGTCTTGCGGACTACCTCGGGTTTGTGCGGACTGCCATTGAAGGGGGATTGCTGTCCTGCAGTGGTCGGAAGCTTTGCAGGCTGATGCCTTGTCCGCATAGCTTGGGCGGACTGGGGAGGGTTCGCCAATGTCGCCTTGCTCCTGGCGATTTTCCATGGTATCCGGCTAAGTCCTTGCGGACTCTGCGGACGGTGTTTTGCTATCGCGCGGGCTGGGGAGGTGTATCTATCTCTAGGGCGGTGACCACACTCCTCACCTCGCCTATAAATAGGATCCCCCTGGCAGGTCTACAATAACTTGAGTGAACAGTAAGTTGGGATGGGAAAGGAGCTGCGGTCTCAGTTTGTCTGTCCGCGCGGATTGTTTTGGTGCTGACGCTTGATGTGTGCAGGTCGCGCGGGTAGCTTCAAGGAGCCAGGAGTTTGGCTGTGACTTCGGTCAAGTACTTGGAAGTGTGCGGTCTCTGCGGATTCAGCAGGAGGTCGCTCTGCGGCTTGTCAGCGCTATTTCATCTTTGCCAGCTTCAATAACCTGTCCGCCAGCTTCAGGCGGGTAGGGGGTGTTGCTCAGTTCAGCTTCAGCAGGAGACGAATAACGGTGTGTCCGCGCGGCCTCACGGCTTCGGCGGACTCCGTGGCTATTCGGCGGATTGCAGCTTAAGTTCGGGCGATCTCAGCGGACTCGGCGACCTCGACGACCTCGGCGGACTCCGGTGCTGTCCGCCCGGCTTGGTTTTTGGTGCTTTTTGTTTACAGCTGTTATACTAGCGAAATCATGTCTCGCTATGTATGCCTCGTGGTGTAAAGAAGTGAATGAATAAAAATCTGCTTGTGCTTCCATTGTTTGTTGGGATTAACCTTTGTTCCTTGGTTTTCCGCTGGTTCAACGTGAGAACTGGGTAGTTCCGAAGATATTAATTTGGCATTTGGGCTACCTTGCTGACCACGTTGAGAAAATTTAACAATATTGTTGTCAGGGAAGGAGTTGACGAGAATAGGCCGTCAGAAATGCTTCTGGAAATCGAAAGTCTTTACTAGAAACTCTTGCTCTTACCTACTAGAAGAATACGGGAGCAATGCCACTGGATGGAGAGGACGATACTCGCGCTGGAGCCAAAGGGTCGGGAGGATAGTTCGGCAAATATCGTAGTTTAGGTTTCGACGAAATGTGTCATGGTTTCCCCTAAGTCTCAATTATTTATATATATGATTTTAAATCTAAACTAGAAAGGCACGTACCTGAATTTTGGCGGCACTTCGGATCTTATATAGAAAGAGAAATTTTGCCCTAAGTGACATTCAGGGAGTTTCACCGGATGCACAGTCAATTCAGCAAGTTTTGGCATGAATATTCATGAATATCTGACGAATCGACGACTAGGGCTGACCGATACTCAACGAATTTGCCTTGGACAAATTTCTTCCATGATTAATTTACCGAGTGATTTCCTCTTGTTGGCCTTCTTCATGAATCCTTGTTCAGCATCCGTAGTTCTGTTTTGAAAAACAAGAACTTGGCCTTGTCCAGCAGCTTCGTGAAAATATTCCCGACCTGCTTATCCGTCGGTATATAGTTATGGGTTATATCTTTGTTCTCCACATGCTCCCGAATGAAGTGATATTGCACTTCAATGTACTTTGTCTGACTATGAGAAACTGGATTATGTGTGATTGCTATTGCGCTGGATGAGTCGCAATACATAGGAATCTCTTTAAATTTTAGGTTGTAGTCTTCCAGTTGATTCCATGAAATAAGCCATCTTCTGAGGAATTGACACATCCCAGAAGTGCTTTTCCTGTCAACCCTGCTTCCTGCAAAATCTACATCTGAAAAACCAATTAGCTCGACATCATTATTGCTAGGGTAGCATAAGCCAAGATTTGGTGTACCCTTAAGTTATCTTAGAATTCGCTTTGCAGCAACGTAATGATATTCCTTTGAGTTCGCCTGAAATCTACCGCAGACGTATGTTGAAAACATTATGTCTGGTCTACTTGTAGTAAGGTAGAGCAAGGATCCAATTATTCTTCTGTAATTTGTTTCATCAAAATGTTTCCCTTTCTCATCTTTGTCCAGAGACACAGTTGAACCCATTGGAGTACTCATAAAGGTTGTGTTCTCCATTCTGAATCTCTTAAGAAGCTCCATGGTGAACTTCGTCTGAGATATAAAAATTTCATCTTTAGATTGCTTCACCTGAAGTCCTAAGAAATATTTTATCTCTCTTATACTGCTCATTTCAAAATTATCTTGCATAAGTTTGGAAAACTTCTTGCAGTGGTTGTCTTCCATAGAGCCAAATATAAAGTTGTCGACATAGATTTGCACTAGCCGAATCTTGCCTTTTACTTCCCTAAGAAATAATGTCTTGTCTATCTTTCTTCTTGTGAACTTGTTCTCAAGAAGAAAGCTAGACAACATCTCATACCAAGCTCGTGGAGCTTGCTTTGCCGTAGCGAGCTTTATTTAAAAAGTAAACATGTTCAGGGAAAGTAGAATTTACAAAACCTGCGGGTTGCACTATGTATACTTCCTCTTTCAGATTCCCATTGAGGAATGCTGACTTCACCTCCATTTGATAGACCGTGAAGCATTTGAGGGCAGCATACGCAAGAAACAATCTGATTTCCACGAGCCTTGCCATTGGAGCATTAGTTTGGTTGAAGTCGATCCGTTCTTCTTGTCTATATCCTTGAGCTACAAGCCGGGCTTTGTTGTTTATGATTACAAAATTCTCTTCCAGCTTGTTTCTGAAAACTCACTTGGTGCCGATCATATTCTGTCCCTTAGGCCTGGGCACCAACTCTCAGACTTTGCATCGTTCGAACCGGTTGAGCTCCTCTTGCATTGCCATAACCCATGAGGCATCCTTATTTGCTTCTTCAAACTTCTTCGGCTCAACCTGAGACAGAAAACTAAGATGCAATAACTCGTTAGTTGTACCTCTTCTAGTTCTAACACCGTCTCCTGGCCCTCTATTTGATTTGATCAGCTAGGTGATATCTTAGGTATCTGAACAATAGATTTCTTCATCTTCCTCTAATAGGTTCTACTACGTCAGGAGCATCCTCTGTGGTTGGTTCATTTAGATATTCTTCATCTACCATGCCTGGATCGATGACCTTGACTAAGCTTGGAGCATCTTCTTTGACTGCTTCATCAAAGGTTAGTTCCTTGAACCTGGTACCTACATCTGCACCAATAATACTAGACGAGCTGCTTTGGAGCATGCTTGTCTCATCAAATACAACATTAATAGAATCTTATAACACTAGAGTTTTCTTATTAAAAATCCTATATGTCTTACTATGCCTACTATATCCTACGAAAATACCTTCAAAACATTTTCACTAAACTTTGTGCGGTAATACTTCTCATTATTAAGTACGAAGTATTTACTTCCAAAGATTTTAAAGTAGGACACACTCGGTTTTCTGCCCTTCAATAGTTCATAGGGAGTCATACGATGGTTCTTGTTGATTAGAGCTCTGTTTTATACGTGGAAAGCTGTGTTGACTTCTTCAGCCCAAAAGTACTCCAGAAGTGAAGCATCATTCAACATAGTTGTACATTCTTCTATGAGGGTTCTATTCTTTCTCTTAGCAACTCTATTTTGTTGTGGAGTACGCGGGGATAAAGACTCATGAAAGATACCTTGGCTTTCATAGAATTTTGTCATGGCACCTGACTCAAATTTTGTTTTGTGGTCACTTATGATTTTGACCACTGAGCAGTTTAATTCGTTCTAAATTTGCCGGACAAATTAGTGAAATAATCAAAGGTGTCTGACTTGTGTTTCAGAAAGAACACCCAAGTAAAAAGAGAGTAGTCATCAACAATTACCAATGTATATACTTTACCTCATAAACTGTGAATTGGCATAGGACCGAATAAGTAAATATGAAGTAAATTTAAACTTCTCGAAGAATCTTTTTCAGCAATACCCTTGAAGGTATCCCTTGTCTGCTTACCCATTTGGCATGAGTGACATGGACTCTCTTTAATGCACTTAATGCTGGGGGCATCATGCACTAGGTTGTGAGAAAATAATATATTTATGATTTTTAAATTAATATGTGTTAATTTCTTGTGTCATTGATCACAAAGAGACACACTACTTTTAGCAAAAAAAAACACACAGGGGTAGAATTGTCTTAACATATAATTTTTTTAAAATTTTTTTTTGCTCCGAGTGCCTATTAAGATCGTCTCCAAATTTGTATACGACTTTATCAGACACATATCCTTGTAGAACTTAACGATATAGCCTTTGTCACATAGTTGGCTTAGGCTTATCAGATTATGTTGTAATGCTTCAACATAAGCCATGTTTGTGAAAGAAACTATGTTGTTGGAAATCATATCGTAGCCTTTAGTAGTTCCCCTATCTGACCCTCCAAAGATGACTTTTGGTCTTTCTTTGACTGGGGTATAATCAAGCAATAGGCTTCTTATCCCGGTCATATGTCGAGAGCATCCACTGTCCAAATACTATATCATAGTTTTCTTGTCCTTTGGACATACCTGTAACCATAAATCATTTTACCTTAGGAACCCAAACATATTTGCGTCCTTGGTTCCTTATCAGCTTACCACCACTAGGAACATTAACTTGGCGAGTGGCCGATCTCGCACGATTAACTCGTGTAGTTTCAAATTTTGTTGGGTTAAACAAAAAATCTGCGCCAAAATGACCAATTTTGCAGCAGCACCAACAGTCAAACATGTTGTACCTTCTCTTGTACTCCTGCTTTGCCCTTTAAATATGAGGTCTAGCAGGGGAAACATACTTGGAGGTGGAAGCCTTCTGATTACAATAGACACAGGGCTTCTCCATCTCCTTTACTTTAGGTACAAAAGTCTTGGCATTTGGTACCTTCTTATAGTTATGTTCATGAACATATGAACCATAATTCTGAAGTTGAATCTCTTCGTAAGGTGCTTTGAACACAATGACACCATAGTCCGGGGGATGAGTCCATCCCTGGTATCATTTCTTGGGCTCTACATAAGTAGGCCTAGCAAGATGACTGTAGGACGACTCAAGGTCAAACTTGTTCGTCGGGAAGATTACCTTATTAAACGAGGGTTGACCTAGTGGTTCCTTCCCCTTTTCTTTGGCATTAGCTTTCTTGGCAGCCTTACCTTTACCAGCTATGTGGCCAACACCACTACCCTTCTCCGGAGCTGAAAACTCATTGATGAGGGGAAGAATAGTCTTCTTCTTAGAGTGACTTCCACAAGTTTTCTCTCCACCAAGAACTTTTTCCTCTAGCTCACCAAGGTATTTCTCCTTCAGAATCAATGTTTTAGAAGAGCATTTGTGTTCCTCTTTGAATGAGTGGACTTCCTCTCTGAGAGGAAGTAATTTTACAATTTCCTCCTTCAAACTAGTTTCCACGGCCTGCAGGGAGACAATCTCTTTCAACTGCATTTTAACTACCTTGCTGCATTTGTCAAACACTTTCAAAAGGTTCTCATGCTGAACCATTTATTCAGAATCCTATTCCCCAAAAGAATAGTCTTCATGACCATTAGTTGACATTTATTATTCTGAGAGTATCCTGTGCGATTTTACCTTCCCGTGATACTCTGAGTCGCCAACTTCCTTGTCTAATCGAGCCATAAACCCGAAGCAAGCTTCTTCATCCTCTGAACTTGACTCACTCGAGTCACTGTCGCTAAGAGTGTTGGACTTCTTGGCAATGAAGCTCTTTTCTTCTTTCCTCTTGCCCTTGAAGGATCTCTTCTCCTCTCTCTTGGAACCTTCCTTCTTCTTGTAGGGACACTCCACAATCATGTGTCATGTCTTATTACAATAGTAGCAAACAAAGTTAGTGGAACACTATTTACTTGATTTATATTTATACTTGACCTCCTTATTGTAGCTTTTCTTAGCATGATCACCGTCATGACATGATCTCCTGAAATCAGATGAGGTTGACTGATTTTTCATCTATCTCCTCTTACTAAGCAGTTTCTTAAATTGCTTAGAGATGAGAGAGAACTCCCTATCAGATATTTCAGAGCCTAATGTGCTTGGCTCAGAGTCTTCTGGGGTGTCTGGAGCACGTGTCATTACTAGTGACACGGCTTTATACTTCATCGAAACTTCAGCCTTCAGAGCAACTTTTCTGTGCTGGAAGTACTACTTCATTGCTCCTTCTTTTTCGTGTTCATTTGAAGCTCATAGGAGAGCGGCTTTCCAAATAGGTTCTGAGAGTCAATCTCAGGAAGCTTACTAAACTCCCTAATGGCTCCCACTTTAGTGTCCCAGTCCTTTGTCAAGGATCTAAGGAACTTGTCGTTCAATTCACCATTAGTGAAGGTGAAGTCGTAGCTTCTGAGACCATTATCAATTTTGAAGAAATTCTCGAAGCTATCTGAAATGGAATCATTTGGTCCCTGCTTGAACGCTTCATACTCTTGATTTAGCAACGATCTACGATCATCTCTAACTTATTTTATTCCTTCCATCAGAACTATAAGGCTGTCCCACATCTGCTTGGCTGATTTGTAGTGGAATAGATTTTGTAACTTTGAGTCGTCCACCGCACTGGCTATAATGTTCTTTGCCATTTTGTCCAAGAAGACTAGGGCAATTTCATCCTTGGTGAGATCCATCATCTTCTGAGGAATCATGATGGTAGGGTTTAGGGTTGAGGCTTGTGTAGGGATATATTGTCCTTCTTCCACTATCTGAAAGATTCTCGGATCTGCTGCTTTCATGAAGAATCAGACTCTTTCCTTCCACATGGGAAAATTTTCCTTGGTGCACACCGTTAATTTCATAGAAGACATATCCTTTCTTATGTCCATGGCTGCTAAGCGGAATCTCTTGACGCTAGATCTAGAATCTTGTTCAAGATGTTAACCTTATATTGAACAAAACACCCCTCTGGTACCAATTGAAAGTATCTATCGCCTACCTAAATCACCTAGAGGGGGGTAAATAGGTGATGTTTGTGTCTTTTCGCGGAATAAAAATACTTACAAATTAATCATACAAACACCGAGATTTATAGTGGTTCCCCGAGTTGGGTACATCCACTTTCCTGCCTCCCCTATCTACAATAAAGGGCTAGACTCGTTTACTTCACCAAACTCAGATTTCTTCAAATATTACACCTCGGAGCCACAACTCCTACAACTCGGAGACAAACCTCCTATCACTCGGAGAACAACCTCTCCTACAACTCGATCCACAAACAGATTTACGACTCGATTCACAATTGGATCTACAACTCGATCCACAAATGGATCTACAACTCAAAGAAAGATCTCCTATAATATGTAAAGGAATATTACAAAATAATAAGGATTACAAGTCTTCACTCCGACGTTCTTCAAGAAGATAGATCTTGAAAATTCTAGAGAACTTTGAAAGTAGACGTTCTTGGAAAACCTTGAATCTTGAATCTTCAATCGACTAGATCTGGAGGAATAGAGATCTTCAGAACACTTGGATCTAGTCGAATCGGAAAATAGAAGATGAGATGTTGCTTGCTTGCGGTTGTCGTCCGAACGGATTTCGCGTATCGTACAGAGGCCAACAACTTTGCTCTTTTTGGAAAGATTCTCGATTTGAAAATGGGAATGATTTGCAAGATTAGGGTTGAAGAAAAATCCACCCTAAATATTTATAGAAATCTTCAAATGTAATGGTTATAAAAGAAATTCTAAAAATAACCTGCGAAAATCACTGTGTATGCCCTGTAACCCGAGCCTGAAAATGTTTTTTTCGAAAAAATGACCTAAGTCATATTCGTCGAGTATCGTCGAGTATCTCTAGTATACTAGCCGAATAGTCATTGATATACGACGAATTTTACATAAACAAATCCAGCTCAAGCTAGACAGTTACTCAACGCCAAGGCTCAAGTCATACTCAACGAATTTGTCGAGTATCAGCTAGTATACTCGACGAATTCATTGAGTACAGGCTAGCAGACTCAACACACTCAACGATGTCGACACTCTCGACTCCATTCATACATTCAACGCACTCGACGTCATCGCAGTCGACGCACTTGATGCCAATATATACACCGAATTTGCCTTAACAAAAATCAGAGAAGTAGCGTTGAGATGATTCGACGAGTTCTGCGTGTATCGATAGGTATATTCGATGAATTCGACGAGTATCGTTATATACATTCAACGAATTCGGTGAGTGTCGTTATATACATTCGATGAATTCGACGAGTATACATGATGATACTTGGCAAATTTTACTTAACTGTTTTTCTAAATATTTCAGAAATTATACACAAGTATATGCGATGAATTCGACGAGTGATAGAAAGTATATATGACAAATTCGACGAATATCAATGATATTCGACGAATTCGACGAATATCCCTTACGATACTCGACGAATTTTACTTGGGTGAAATTTTTGTTTTCTGAATGAAGCTCTTCTTCTTCCTTGAACCTCCCCATGTACTTGTCATAGAAGTACACCCCAATAGAGAGATTATACGTGAGTCAACACCATGGCCTACACAATGAAGGATTACATTGTGTAGTCCTATGTTTACAGACACACTGTAACCTGACATTGGTGTGTACTTAACATTGTGAATCTACAAGTACAAAACTACAAATATAATATCAAATACAGTCACAATTCATCTTAGCTTAATTGGACCATTCTTCAAATCAGGGTTATTGTGGATACAATACCCAGCAAAATCCCAGCTGAAGGACCTCACGCTCCTCCTTAGAGGACTTATCGTGGCAATTAATTGCCCTCTGGCCCCTCCACCGCAATTAATTCTTACTGTTCCCCACCGCATGGGGTTTTTACACCCCACAGACAACTGTGCCCCCACCCACCTCTGCCAGATTGAGTTTTCAGTGATCGATGACACTGACCCTCTAGGTGGATCATCCACGCCGAGCAGTTCTTTGACTTGCAGGAAACCCCCACCGACCAGAAGGTACCCCATCACCACAATCTATATGGAAGGCTCGACACTCCATTGGGTGCATTGGATGCACTAACATTCACTTGATATGTTCTGGAACACATTGAAGGAGGAGCTCCTTCGCCACTACGATAGCCACTAAGGCCTTATATTGTTCAACTCAAATTAAAATGTCTTGCATACATCGGCATGCAGGCCGGCCACACATGAATAATAAAATAAGCAGGTAATTCTCTTTGGCCTTCATGGGCCAGCTTAGCAATCATGGGCTCCAGCCCGCTATATTCTGCTTGGCTCGGCTCCACCTGCATAAAACATTCCATCGCACGATGGAAAAAAATAGCAACTGTCAGCATTAGCTGACAAAATTATAACGACCCTATCCCTCACCCGGGGTGCCGGTGCTCCTTCCCTGCAAGCGTTAGTATTGTTGGGTATTGTATCCATAATAACCCAGATTTGAAGAAAGGTTCAGTTAAGTTAAGATGAATTTTGACTGTATTTGATGCAGCTATTTTAGTTATGTACATGCAGGTTTACATTGCTAAGTACACACCAATGTCAGGTTACAGTGGGTCAGTAAAAACAGGATTATACAATGTAATCCCTCATTGTGCAGGCCAATGTGTTGACTCACATATAATCTCTCTATTGACGCGTACTTCTATCCCATGTACAGGAGAAGGATCAAGGAAGAATAAGGCTTGGAATCAAAGGACAAGAATTTTCCCAAGTATAATTCGTCGAGTATGGTTAGGAATACACGTCGAATTTGTCGAGTATACTCGTTAATACTCGTCGAATTCGTCTATATCCCTTACAAAACTCGTCGAATTCATCATTTGTACTTAGTGCAAATTCTTTGAGAATTGGAAAATACGCCAAGTAAAATTTGTCGAGTATCATTGAAAGATATGGTACCTAAACACCTAGAGGGGGGGGGGGGGGGGTGAATAGGTGACCTAATCCTTTTCTAATTTTACTGGCAGCAAACAGTTTATTATCACAGATTTATAACTTTTGCACAACAATCACAAAGTATTCACAGCATACACAGAACAATCACAGCACAACACAGTGGTTTATAGTGGTTCCCCAAGATATGGGTACATCCACTTTCCCCCTTCGCCTATCTAGTAGTACTAGATTCGGCCAAACTCCTCCACTGTCTCAGAACCCAAATTGGTTCCTACACCTCAGGCCCAAAGCATTACAACTCAGCTTTATCCCAAAGCCTACACTCAGCCAATCAAGGCCTATACTCAGCCAACCAAGGCCTACACTCAGCCAATCAAGGCCTACACTCAGCCAACAAGGCCTACACTCAGAGATCTCAATCTCCTACACTCAGGCTAACAAGCCCTACCCTCAGCCTTTATAATTATACGCTTACAATTCACTCAGATCCAAAGGATCGTACAAGTTAAAAATGTATTACAGAAATTAACTCAACAACTCAGAAATGAAGAGGGGAGTTGAGAGTTTCTTGATGAGTTCTTGGAAGAACTCAGCTGGATTCACTCTGACTTAGCTTTCTTCAAAGCTTCTTGAGTAGAACTGAATAAGACTGAATCCTCCTGCAGTTGTTCCTTGACCTCTACCACTTAAGATCCAGAATTTAATCTGAATCCTTCTTCTCAGCCTAGTTCCAGAGGCTGATTTCTTGGATGGAGCCCTCTCTCTCCAACTTCTTAGATCTACACTTGGACTGCAAGATCTTCTTGTGTTGATACTCTTGGTACCACTTTGATAACTTGTTCTTCAACAATGTGATCCACTTGAACAACTATCTGAACCACAGTTTCTGTAAAACTGTAGGTGCTATTTATAGGCCTTCTTCATGGTAACCGGCTGGTCGGTCCATAACTGACTTCTGATATCTCTGACAGGTGCTGTAGACCGGCTGGAACGGCAGCTGTCAAGTCATCCAGTCACTTCTTGAAAATCTCTAACTGTCTGAAAGTGTCGAGACTTTCTGTCTTTAAGTGTCGACACTTATAGTCCAAGTGTCGACACTGTTGTGTAAGTGTCGACACAAGTCTACAAGGTGTCGACAACTCCTTGTATGTCTCGACACAGATTCTTCTGCATGTGTCGACACTGAAATTGAGTGTCGACACAAGTACTTGTCTTCTAGCTTTTGCTGAATTCTTCTAAGTGTCGACACATCATTTGTGTCGACACATCTTCATGTGTTGTAACTGTTAAGTGTCGACACTGCTTCTTGGGTGTCGACACATAGTCTTTAATACGTCGATACTTGTGAGTGTTCGACAACAGCGCCTTGTGCGAACACACCTTCTTCTTGTTGAGACTTCTTAGCTAAGTGTCGACACATTCCCTAGTGGTTCGCACACTTTGTACTTAGATATTTTTGTTCGACACTCTTTCTGATCGTGTGAGTGTCGACACAGTCCTGCGCTGGACACACTTCTCAAGTGTAGGAGTCTTGTCGACAAGTGTCGCAACACTAAGTGTCGGCTAAGTGTCGACACTTACTGTCTGGTGTCGTCTGCATCCTTGGTTGTGTGGTCGACACTGTGCTGGTGTCGAAACAAGTACTTCAAATGTTGACTCTTCTGTAGAGTGTCGACACATTGTGCTGAGTGTCGACACTTTAACTTAGTCTCTGCAGACTTTTGCGGAGTGTCGACACAGCTCCAAGTGTCGACACTTTCTGGTGTAGACACAGCTTCACTGGGTGTCGACACAGCTCCTTGTGTCGACACTTTCTGTCTGCACTTTCCTTCACTAAGTGTCGACACAGCTCCAAGTGTCGACACTTACTGTCTGGTGTCGACTCTGCATCCCAGGTGTCGATACAATGACTCCAAGTGTCGACACTGCTTGTCTGGGTGTCGACACAAGTCTTCTTAAGTGTCGACACTTTCCCTCTAGGTGTCGACACATGGACTTAGAAACCTTTTGCTTCAGTCCAGTGATTACTTAACCTGCACAAGTAAACTCAACATACATCAAATACATTATGATGTATATCATTGAGTTGGGTGAGGCTTCTTCAAATCAGGTACATTTGACCAATGTACCCAACAATCTCCCCCTATTTGGAGAAGTCATAACCCTTAGTCAATGATATACACCATTCATAATTAAAGATTACAAAATGATGTAAAGCAGGTAATATTCAGCAGGGTAAACATAAACATGTATAAATTCACACATGTATACACATTCATCATTCCAGAACAAATAAGAAATAGACACATTCACAGAACAATCATGAAATATATTTATCATATATTGTTCTAACATTTTTCTTATACATCTTCAGTGGTTTACAAAATTGTTTTACATTCAAAAGATTACAACAATCTTCAAGTCAATTCTTAATCTATTTCTGGTCTGGTTCTTTGATAACTATGCCTTTGCCAGCTTGGACTTTAGCTTTGACAGGGGCTTCAACAGTTTCAGAATCAGCAGGCTTCTTGCCTTTTAGATCTTTCTTTTTGAGTTCTTCTGCCTTGATCTTCTACCTCTCAAAGTAGTGATATGGCTTAGGGAAGTACTTGCTAGGCTCCACTGCAGTAGGAGGTAGCTTTCCCATCTTAGCCTTCCTTCTATACTGAACTATTGCTTCCTGCCTGATCTCATGCTTTCTCCATTCAGCTTCAGAAAATCATTTGTTTCTGTCATGAGTATTGTCCTTGGCAGCTTTCCAGGCAGTTAAAATTATATTCCTAGAGGTAGGGCTCCACTGTTCAAAATCTGGCCTTTGTTCTGCTTGTTCCCTAAACCTCTTTTTGGACAACCTTGTCTCTTCTTCCTTCTGTAATGCCTCTTGCATGGCTTCAGTAATAGGTTGAACAACCTTTTCAATATAAACATGGTCCTTGCCCTCAGGTGGGCTATACATGGTGCTCACATCTGCTTGAATCATGTCAAAGTCTAGAGGTGGATAAATGACCTGAGCTACTTCTGGTTGCTCACCTCCAAGATAAGCAGTTTGAATCCCTGATTCAGCAACATTATCATCATCACAGAGTGGAGGATAGCCCAGTGTAGCTCTGATGGAATTAGATATCCATTTGTCATGGTCAGAGCTAGCTTTGACTAATACTCTCTCCCCCTTTATGACTTCTCTAGCCATGTGATCTCTGACATCATCTTTTGAAACCTGATTTGACTATCCAAATATCTGATTCCCTCTTTAAAGAATGGTTTCAGCTTTTGAAGTTGTTCAGAGATAGCTTTCTGGGAGGCTTGGATTGCATTCTTGACAGCAGAAATTTCCTCTTGAAAGGCTTTGTCAAAATCAGCTTTAGCAGCAGCAGTAGAGATAGAAGGTTCAGCAGCCTTGGTCTTCAACTCAGTGACTATAGCATTATGGGAGGCAGTCAGATTGTCATTCATTCTTAATTGATTTTCCAGTACATACCCTTGCTTAATGCTATATCATCTACCTGTGCCTTGATCTTCTCCTGATGTGTTGCCAGATAGAATACTGCATTTCCACCTTTGTGGAAGCATTCATTCATCTCTTTCTTGTTAAGGTTCATTTCAAACCTTATAGACTTTATATCTTGGGCAAGATCAAACTGTAAAGCTTTGTGCCCTTCATCTACATAAGCTTCAATAGCTTTTCTCTGTTCATCAATTTTAATCTGCAGTGCAATCAGTAAAGCACTATAATCAACAGTTGGAGCTTGTTGAACTATAGGCTGTGGGGCTATAGATTGCAGAGCTTTCTTAAACTTTGACTTCTCCTTTTGAAGACATATAGTTTCTTCTTCTTTGCCCTAGCACTCTCCTCATCTTCAGAGGCAGAAGTGCTGGCTATGTCAACCCTATCCTTAGGGCTTTGAGGCTTCTCTTCCTGTACTTCAGGTGCCTTCTCATTGTCTTGCCTCACAGGCTCTTCCATAACTTGCACTTGCTCCCCCTCAGCAGCAGCATTATCTATTTCAGCAGCTTCCTTGTCCAGGTCAAAATCTTGTTGGTCTAGATTGAGAATAAATCTTCCATGGTGAACTCTTGTGGGGACTGTGCAGGAGAAGTTCTTAGTTCTTCAGGAATCACTTCTTGTACAGCAGATGTGTCTTCTCTAACACCATCTGGAACTGGACTATGCAGCTGAGTTTGCTGAGAAACATCAGACAAATCAGCATCTTCTTTAAGATATTCTAAAGTATTTAGGTCAGTGAGTACCTCTTGGATGATGGTGGTGGCTTGCTCACTGGCCAGTGTAGATGTTTCTTCTACAACTGGAGGCTCCCCCTGGGCTTGGATCCCTGTGGATGGGGCTAGCTTGTGGTAGCTCCCCCTGGATCTCTGCATCAGCTGGAGGAGCAGGAGTCTTCTCTGCAGGCTCTTCCTCATGATTTCAGGAGTGAAAATAACTTGTTCTTCACTCCCTGAACTGCTGGAGGACTCTTGTTCAACTGGAGCAGTTTTTCTCTTTTTTTTGGAGGAGTATCTTTCTTAGTAACTGTCTTCTCTGGGGTTGGCATGTCCTTGGACAATACCATGTCCATCTTGAAAAGATCCTTATATCCATTTTCCTCATGTGGTTGATCTTGTTTCCTGCAGCAGTATTCATTACCTCTGGTATGGTACCAGCTAGGTAGAGACTAATGATCCTGCCCAGATTGGGCTTCTTCAGACTTTCTTTAATTTTCTCATAAACCACTGTAGACCAATCTGTTTTCAGAGTGAATATTATCCTTGTCATGATTTCAAACATATAGGCAGACACTCTATCTTGCCCTCCAGGCTTGCTGAGTAAGAATTTTCCCACTATCTCAGACATGAACTTCCCTTGATATTCATGCCTTTTCTGTTGAAACAGATCCTATCTTCATCTTAGGATCAAGTCCACACCAGGTTAAAGCTTCCCTGGTCCTTGAATGCAGTATTTCTTCTCTCATCTTGAATTTTTGGAAGCTGAAGCACCTTCCTCAGACTCTTAGGTGAAACCTTGACCTTTAGTTCCATGAACTCTGGATTTGATTCTGAATCCAGATTCATCTACTGGCAGCTCCATTAAGGAATTCAAGTACTTCCTTCTTCCAAATCTTTGTAGGTTTAGACAAGAGATATTCTAGTCCAGAATCGGCGACTAGGGTTACTACAGCCTTGAGTTCTGGATCAGCATCGTCGAACGCGCGCGCACAAGCTCATAACCCTCATTAACGTTCTCCTCAAGCTTAGGAGCCATTAGGGTTTGTAGAATTTATCTGTAGAAAAGAGAGGTGTCGACACAGTGTTTTGGTCTCGAAACTTTGAAAGCGTGTCGACAAACAAAGACAGAACCCTATTTATACCTGTCTAATTTTGAAGATGAACAGGCAGGACAGCTATCTTAAAATGTGTCGACACTGGCAATAAGTGTCGACACTGACTTATAAGTCTCGACACACATGTGTCGACACAAGTTTAGTCAACAAATTTTATGTGTCGACACTTGTTTATGTGTCGAACACATAACTCGACACATTGTCGAGACTTTACTTAGTAAATACTGAGTAAAACTTAAGTGTCGACACACATTTGATGTGTCGACACCTACTTGACATGTGTCGACACAAACATTCTGAAGTGTCGACACCAACATCCTGGATGTGTCGACACCTTTTGTCTGAAGTGTCGACACCCACTATT